>OZ024905.1:51555224-51640224 GCA_964017125.1 Flabesymbios commensalis
ACATACTCATTCATTTCCAAAAAAACAATATACATAAAAAAGAAGTACCCTAACAATAAAAATAATAGAGCTAAAGGATGACATAATAAACTGTAATCTTTTCCCCTTCATTTCGTAAGAAAAATATAATAGTCTACAACACAGTGATGTTTTAGGCTAATATACTTGGCATAGTGCACGTATAATTATTGTATGTTCTTAAATGTGCATAATATTTACACTATTTGAATTGTGGCTGATACTTTACTTTACTTTCAGAGGGTATCAAGTAGTCCTATATATGCTGCTCTGCAAGGCCAAAAGGCTGTATCTGCTTACTTGTAAAGTTAGCAGGTACTGCCTTTTGGCTATGTACGGCAGTATACGTGTGCAGTATTTCATTTCTGCTCGGGTTTATGCCTTCATGTGTTGACCAGACCTGCTCTGGAGCCCTTGTCTTAACGCTCATGGCCATTTGATGCTGTTATATTCTACAAGTCACAGGTCTCACATTTCCCATTCAGAGACAGGTTGGAGAAAATTTGATGGCAATTCGATAGCCCGGATGGTGGCCTGCATGCGCCATGATGTGCCCGGGTTCGAGTCCCATGCCGCTGATCACACACACATAATAACATAAAAACAATGCTTCTAGCTGTTCGGAATCTCTGAAGAAAACAATAAAATAGTAGTATTATCGCATAAACGACTTTTAATAATTTCTAAGAACATCTCAAAATGTCAGTATTTACATGAACAAGCTGATGTCAATTAGATCAGATCGGCATTTTCCTTTTTGGTTGGGCGGGGGCCCTAGGGTAGTGGTTAGCACCGCTGCCTTTCACGCCAGAGTCCGGGGTTCGGTTCCCGGTCTCGGCGGTTTGAAAGAAACAAAATTGTTTCTTCCCCATCCACGTGTGAAAGTTAGTATTGTGGGGAGCCTCAGTGACCGAGAGGTAGCGTGCTCGGCCTCAGACTGCCAGGGCTCAAATTTCGAATCCTGTGTCTGGAGGACAGTGTCATCTCAATCATCTCACCATCCTCAGGAGGTTCTCCTGGCCCAGTTTGGCCTATATGTGCACAAAGGTGGCCTAAAGCCCGATTCATTTCATTTCCTTTTTGGTTATACAATAAAAAACATCATAATTATACATAGAGTTATTTACATAACGATTTAAACTGATATCAGATATTTTAAAACAATGTCAGCTCCTGGTCCTAATGTGGTAATCTTCAACGATCCGAGATAGAATTACATCAACAGCATATATATGCTAATAATTTCTGTCACGATTTAGGAGTGATTATTATATATGACACAAAAGTACTGATCATGTCACGCATTGTGTAATTTGAATCAGAACTTGAATGAATATCAGACATATTAGAACAGGAAAATGTACCTTATAATATTACAAATACACCAGGTTTCTCTTTCTCGCCGGTGCTTATAGTGTGTTGAATGTATTTGAGATAGATGAGACGTGGGGTATAGCTGCACCAGACACACAGACAGACACCTGTAAACCAGAATCCACCAGGGACTGACGGTCAGTGGTCATCACTCATACCTGCTCTGCCATGCCACTCTCCTGTAATTAACATTCTCATCCCGGAGCCCAACACTAATGTGAGACAAAATGTACAATTATTTGTATCCTACGGATACAAATAATTGCACATTTTGTCTCACATTTCATGCATACTCATAATTTGATATTTCCATAACGTGTGATTGATCATTTAAATGTCACACGTCACGCACCCTTCTCGGAAGAATGTTTATTATCGGAGCAACCTATCAATTAAATTCATTTTAAACATTTTAAGCATTTTAAACATTTATTTTTAACCATAATATTTTACCGCTGTATCAATTTTTCAAGTCTGTTTTTCGAAAATATTTATATTTTTGTCCTCATGTCGAGTTTAACGTATTTTAATATCATACTTGGCTTAGTATGATGATAGCACAGTTTCTATTTTACTAGGGATGTAGGAGCGATCTGCTACTGTTCCCATGGTTACAGTCTGCCTGACACATTGCTGCTTACTGTGTCATAGAAATTAGACAGACAAGCATCTGACCATCTTAAAATCCCGCCAGCATTCACCAGAAAATCATTAACCTTCTCGTCCCCATGCCTCTCTTTTAAAATTCTAATTCGCAGCACCAGAAATGCATGTTATGCATTTCTGGCAGTACGTAGTATGGTTATAACCACAATACTTAATTTGAAACGTATGCTTCTTGAATGTCATGACATAATAAAGGTATTTGCTCATAGAAAGTGTTGTATGTTTAGCCATTTGATTTATTTCACGTATACAGAAAAAGCTTACTCTTCAAAATATTGCATAGTGCTCCACAGCGTAAAGAATTAAAGCGGCAGGTCTGACTGATCTGTCATCATTAGTGAGCTCTGGTGATGTTCTAATTACTACCAGACGGTCTACATGAGCCATGTATGCAAAATAACATCTACCACAGATATGTTAACCCTTTAACCGCCGGTGCCGCATATATTCGAGTTTTCATTTTTTATTAGATCATTAATTACCACCTTCTAAACATGTTAAAGATAACGACATCAATCAGCAATATTTGAAAACAGTTGACCTCCATATTGTCAAATCTGAATAATTTTCAATCACTTGAAGTTGTGGATCGCGTCAGCGAGACACAACTTCAAGTGGGTGAAAATTCAGATTAAATAATTTAGCAGTTAAAGGGTTAACTAGGATAAAATCAAAGTACTTTCAACCAAGTAGAAGATTGGAACTTTTGTGCGCCGTTTGTATCTAGCACAAGGCAGTCAATTTTAAGTTCATTCGTTGATTGATTCATTCATTAGTTCACTCATTAATTCATCCATACATTAACTTATTTATGTATTAGATCATTGATTGATTCATTTATTCATTCATTTTTTTTAAATCGTTAGTTTATTAGTTTGAGTGAGAAAACTAAATAAAGATTTAAGCCTCTATTTAGTTTATTTTGACTTCACATTTTTGTGACCAAATAAACAAAATAATCAGTGTTGTCTGTTTTTTTCATATGTAACCTGAATGTGCGCATAAGAAAATTACATAATAATTGATAAGTTCGGAATTAAATTAACGACAAGTCCATGTCAAATTATATTGACTACATACCATAAGATAAATGTGTCATATAAATTATTTTTTTCATATTCTATAATCAATTGAATAATCGCTAAATATAAAAATTCAAGAACTTTACATATAATATATTTGAGCTTTATCATTTTTTCTGTACATTTTTCATGTAAGCCTACATGTATATAAAAACGAAGGCGATATACAAACAAAGCACTGTATTTAAATTATGTTTATAATTGTATGTTTATAGTGCAGTAACTAAACATTTTAAACTTTTAAACATCAATCTAAAATATCAAAAAAACGGGAGCAAGCGGAAGTCGCAAAAAGAAAAGCGGTCGAATAATTTGTGAACAGTGCAGGCGTGAGAATCGTCAGATGAGGTGCTGATTAAATCAGTCAGATAATCAGTAACCGCTATCTGCTGCCGCCTGACTGATAATCAGACTAACAATGTTACCTCTAATCAGTGTAACAATGTGACCTAATCAGGGTGTCACCATCTAGGTCAGGTCACAGCACCCGAGGACGCTCTATTCTCTAAAACAATGTGGCATCGCGGGGGGTCATACCGTGGTCTGAATGACCAGCCAGGATGGAATTACACAAATTAACAGCCCAGTAGACGCGTCAAACGTTGAGACAATGTTGGATTATTGCTGGACCAGCGTCGGAGACGCTGGCCCGACAATAACCCAGCATTGTCTCAATGTTTCGTGTCTGATTAGCGGTTATGACAGAGGTGTCATTGACCGCTGTGAAGTCATCCTTATATCCTATGTCCCAGCCATGCAGTGTTCGGGAAGCTCTGCAGATGCTGGGCCAACCTTGAAACAATGGTGGCCCAACGCTCCAAACTAGCTTGACATATTTAAATAGATATATTTTCTGATAATAAGTGTCGTTCCATTGTCGCTACTTTCTGGCTGGGAATACATCTTCTAAGTATTACTTTATTTTGTAAATAGAACATCCCTATAAATATACTGTCTGTCTGACTGTCTGTCTGCCTATAAATTCTGTGAAACTCAATGACCTCGACCTCCTTTGTTTTCACCGAGCTGGCAAATACAATGAAGTATGGGGGAGGGTTTTTATATAGCCTTGTTTTTACCGAGTGACGTCATTGCGTTTCACAGAATGAAGTATGGGGGAGGGGGTGTTATATAACCTTGTTTTCACCGAGTGACGTGACAGCGTTTCGCAGATACATCAACTTCAAACAATTTAAAAATATAAAAAATGTTAATTAAATATGAATTGCCAAATATGCCATGTCAAAGTATGATAATATGTGTTGGAAAAACAGGTAGCAGCAAGTTATAGTAAAATCATGAATGCTATAACACCCTTGCCACTTAATCAATTAAAATGTAATTGTATAACTGTAATAGCATTGTTATCTAAGACTATTCGTATCCACACATTCCTACACACACTCGTCCGAGCAATGAACTATCAAGCAGAGTACAAGCTTCATGTGATTTCTATTAAGCCCTGTGTTTTATAATGCTTTGCTAATTATATGAATCTCTGAATTCCAACGCAGAGCCTTCTCTATTAATTAACACATTAATCTCTATGGCCATAATGCAGGTGACACTTAAATACACGGATAAGATATTCACTGGTGCCAGTGATATGTATACTGCATGATGAATATTAAAAAAAAAACAAGCAAAAATATTACTGAAGTATTTTTTTAAATGATTACTTTCGGATAGTTTACCATTCGTGCTATTTATATAACTCTCTCAGTCAAAACTTACATCTAGAAGTAATTTGTTTTTAGAATTGATAACTAGAGTTACGAAGAGTTATTATTCAATCAGTTTATGTTTATAACTGTATGAGATTAGGAGTTGTATGATGACGCCTGATGGCTAAGGGATATAAGTAGACACAAGACGTTGAATCAATGTTGGTTTAACGTTGGTCCAGCGTCGAAGACAGTGGACCAACGGCAAACCAACATTGATTCAGCGTCTTTTGGCCGCTAGGTAGCTTTTCAGAGACGCATCAAGCCATCATACATGTACATCCATCTGTCTGATCTACTATATTCTGCCAATTACGATCTGATGATCTATGATGTCACCACAAGTAATCCTGTATACAGGCGTCATATGTACATGGGTATGAAAGGGTGTATCTGCTACTTGATAAAGTGGCAGATTCACCCTTGTATAACCAGGGGGACGGTGTGTTGAAGCATAGAGGATTAGCTGATCGCAAGATTTCAATATTTTCAATTAATGTGTAATTTATTACATTCACATACGATCTGTGCAATTTAAACACTACCATTCCATAGGCAAACTTAGATAAATTAACTGTTACTTTATTCATTTACAAATTTATGAGACGTACAATGTTGCATTCTGAAACCCAATGTAGCAAAATGGATCTTAGAATTTTAATAAGCATCTCAAAGTAATTCAAGTGTGTATTCGTGATTAATTTATGAATTAAGACATGTATGATGATTTTAAAAAGTAAAGAAACCGTTGGTCTCCATGGCTTACACAGCGTTAAGGGTTCTTTAAAAAATCCAAAAATCCGAGAAAAAAATTGAATTGGCCAGACACCACCCACCCACCCCCCTAACCATTTTTTAAACATGCACAATCTGGGATCTTTTGGATTTTGCTTAACTTGACAACAAGACAACAAGTGTTAAATAGATATGCGGATAACCTGTAAGGTATCTTCAATGGCTGTCAGTTTGTTATCTCTAAAACATGACAACAGGATGAGATGAACTGCTTACAATCAAATCAGGACACGCCCTCACGACGGGACTGAAAAAAATGCTAGCGCCCCCTGGTGAGAAGCAGGCCTACTTTCCCTTCTGCATTCAATGACAGGCAGTTGTACGCTACGCCGACAATAAGTGGCGCGGCGGGGATGACACGGCCAGTCGGCAGGGGGCGACACCTCACTGCCAGGTCTCAACACCTCCGGCGGCGCCAGTGAAATCTGATCTCCTGACTTCGAGCTGCGCATTTTGCCGGAAAAAATAGGTTTTATTTTAATATTATGGGAAAATAATTCATATTCGCATGATTTTTTAATGCTACTCATAATAAATACTGGCATGCTTTACTTACAGCATTAAGAATCTCCAGTAAAGAATATTAAAAAATCATAATCAAAATAATTATATAATACAAAGTTGACAATATAATTTATAGCACAACGACCAGAGTAGAAAAAAATGATAGGTTTCAGTATTGTGAGCATATAAGCATGACCAACATGATAACAATATTTATTGTTATTAGCAAAATATTATGCCACACCATTATTTACGAAAGGTATTTATTACGTCCTGTTAATAACAGTGTGACATACGATTTTTCTATAAACGGCCGGGGGGTTAATCTGGGCAATTGACCCACTCAAGGATTCTGTCACTTGATGGCCTTTGTCCCACTTGATCTGTAGATATTATGTTTTCAATTAAATTTCAGTCAAAGTAACATTACACTGACATTGATAGAATAAACGACATGTGATAGACGCTCAATTAAAAAAGAAAGGTTAGAAGATGTCTAATTTTCTGAACTAGAAACATTTGAAGCTGGACATTTCGCCAAGGTTAACAATAATTGTTGTGCAGAAAGTGACGTAATAATCACTCTCTCTCTCATTATCTTGACCTGTTGACTTGACACTGATCCGAAATCAACTCAGCTCAATATGGTTCCACTTATAGTACATGTAGTATAAACATGTTTATTAAGCAATTTAGACAAATGGTTCCACTTAGGTCTTGTGTATCATATAGAACTATAAAGTATTCTAGGAACACGACATCAATTAGTGTACGGCACCAACAGATCGGATTTGGTAGGGTAACCCCACCTAGCAGCGGCATTTTCTGAAACAGCGGGCGCGGAGGTTTAGTTGTAGATCAGATATTATTGTTGCAGATATTTTAGTGGCATGTGAACGTATATCGTTCATAATGTTCTTATGACGACTCCAGCAGTTATAGTTATCATAAGCATGATAAGCGACAGGTAAGCTGTCGTACTGGTACTAGTAAATAATTGTGGGTACAAGGTTGATAAAATGAATTGAATAAGCCCACTGCAGGTGACCTCAATGATGTGGATATATTCACCATTAACATTATAGTGTATGGTCTTATGTAATGCCGTGGGAATCTCGTGTTAATTCTTGATTTTATGCTGATTCCAAAAAAATAGAGTGTCATTTTTTTAGGTCACCTTAAGGTCATTTTTTGACCCCTAGAGGTCATGACCCCTAGATCTCATTTATTTTTTTATTATTTTATTTAAACACATGTCTTACTAGTCGTGTAACATATCAAAATGACCGAAATTGTTCAGGAAATATCATCAAATTAAAACAAAATTAAATAACATTTTGAAACCCCTTGAAGGTCATTTCAAGGTCAACTATTGCAAAGTTTTCAAATATACATATTAGTCCATGGATCAGTCACCATGCACCCCCCCCCCCCCCAACCTACTCACCCCCACCAACTTTTTTTAAGCTTTGATATATCCAAAACATGAAATGAGATGTTACCAGTGAAAAAAAGGGACGAACTTTATATTTTGACCCCTTTTATGGGGGTATCCCCAAACCTGTCTGAAATTATATTATTATCAGAAAACGCCACGTCCTGTACGACTATAATGTACAAGACTGACATCATAATCATCACCAAACTGACTTCAGTCATGGGTATAAAATATCCATCGATCTTAAACATGGTTGGTGAATAGGTACACATAATATACTCTAGATTAGTGGGTGGGTAGGTAGTTGGGAACCTATTGGTAGATAGGTTGATAGGTGGTTAGGTAAAGCGTAATTGTACCACTACAAGTAGTAGTATTTCCGGTTGGACGAAAAGTATTGGTAAAGCAGTAGCTCTTTCTCATTTATTTAAATCGCTCCGGGGGGTTCAGGATGCCCACACTCACGGAAAGTATATTTAACCCTTTAACCGCCAAATTATTCGATCTGAATTTTCACCCACTTGAAGTTGTGTCTCGCTGACGCGATTCACAACTTCAAGTGAGTGAAAATTATTCAGATTTGACAATATGAGGTCAACTGTTTTCAAATATTGCTGATTGATGTCACATTTTATCTTTAACATGTTTAAAAAGTGGTACTTAATGTGGTCATAAAAAATGAAAACCCGAATATATGCGGCACCGGCGGTTAAAGGGTTAATTAGGAAACCTGATGTGATAGGCAATAGAAATGATAATTATTGATCTACATCTCTCAAAAACTACTATCGCTGTAATTTCTCAATACTAACAGATTTAAAGAAATAAATTAAGAAATAAAATGAAGACATCCAAATCACTGTATTCGTGCCAGTTCATGTGGACATACAGATAGCGATTTAAATGGTTACGCAATCTATGCAGACAACATTTAATGGCAGAATGTGTAAACAATCCTTTGCCGGCATAAACAAAGGTTTACACAATATCCCAGTGAAGTTGATTGTGTCGTGCACCATGGCCAGCCAGACATTAGTTTACCACGTGCTTCATGCTGGTGAGGATTAGCCTGAGTTAGAATGGAAGTCCCGACATCCCGAGATGGGACATTCTATCAATATATTTTATAAAATTTATTTTGAGATATAACATAGACATTCTGACGTGTTGATCTTCCTCGTTCGTCATCACCATAGGTGCCACAACAAAATATAGAAAAATCATGACACGCCAAATATATTAATTCAGTACATAACTTTAACAGAACAGAAATACTCTTTCAGTAATCACGAGATTGTAGAAGAAGACAAAGTTGTGCTTAACAAATCGTATCCACTATTAAGATTGTGGGATGAACCCGTGAGCCAAGTTTCATATGCGAATACAAAAATATGTTTAACGGGGCTAACACAGACGGACAGACGGGCGGACGGACGGACGGACGGACGGACGTCATGGGGACGGCAGTAGCCTTAATTTTGGAAGCTGATGTGAATATCTGATCCATGTAGTATAATTTTCAATTGTTTTATTCAATTTTAGTAACTTTTACTCAGTTAAAAAAACTTATAGCGGCGTTTTAAAGTTTTTCTGTGTTTCTTGTGTGTTTGGCTCTAAAAATTATGCACACACCTGCAAGCCGACAACCGGTTTCAAGCTATGGCCAGAGGTCCGCTTGCCATGCTAAAAGTATACAGGTGCAAGTGGAGAAAACCTCTTGACCACTGACCATAATAGTGATTAAGCGCTGTCAAGCATGTATATTCCACCATCAGTATAACCAAATGACCCACCGTGTCATAAGGTGGCTCATATGTCTTTTATTTGTAGCTCGTCTGTCTCGTCGGGTATCGGCTTCGTCCGATACTATGTGACCAAGAGGTAGCGTGCTCAACTTCAGACCGCCAGGGCTCGAATTAGAATTTCGAATTCTGTGTGTGAATACCGGTATCATCACTGATCATGTGATTCATTTCACCAACATCGGGAGGGTCTACTGACCCAGTTTTGCCTATATGTTCACATAAGGGCCCTCAAGCCATATTAATTAATTAATTAATTAATTAATTCATTAATTTATTCGTTCGTTCGTTCGTTCGTTCGTTCGTTCGTTCGTTCGTTCGTTCGTTCGTTCGTTCGTTCGTTCAATCGCTCGTTCGTTCGTTCGTTCGTTCGTTCGTTCGTTCGTTCGTTCGTTCGTTCGTTCGTTCGTTCGTTCGTTCGTTCGTTCGTTCGTTCGTTCGTTCGTTCGTTCGTTCGTTCGTTCGTTCGTTCGTTCGTTCGTTCGTTCGTTCGTTCGTTCGTTCGTTCGTTCGTTCGTTCGTTCGTTCGTTCGTTCGTTCGTTCGTTCGTTCGTTCGTTCGTTCGTTCGTTCGTTCGTTCGTTCGTTCGTTCGTTCGTTCGTTCGTTCATTCGTTCGTTCGTTCGTTCGTTCGTTCGTTCGTTCGTTCGTTCGTTCGTTCGTTCTTTTATTCATTCATCAATTTAGTTCATTAAACTGATTATTTCTTGTACATCAGAGTTCGAAATCCAGTGTCTGAAGAACAGTGTCATCTGATTCATTTCACCATCATGAAAAGGGTCTACTGGCCTAGTCTTGTCTGCCTGTATGTCCACACAAAGTGACCTAAAGTTACTTTCCTTCATTCATGTATTCATTCATTCATTCATTCATTCATTCATTCATTCATTCATTCATTCATTCATTCATTCATTCATTCATTTACATTCACTGATGAGGCTTGTATTTACATACATGTCGTCACTCAAACAGCCGCACTACCAGCCCTACAAGCTTAACACTCTGACTTCTACAAACAGCTTAATCACGCAGATTCTATAAAAGTGAAATAAGAAGCATACTATGTCAAATGCAAATATTATTTTAACTATTATTTTTAATTTTATAGATAACTAATATTACGGATGTAATTTTCATTCACACCATTTCGAATCGAAAATTTATTATGCATGGAAATTATTGTTTTGTGTTTCAGCACTGAAATGGTTAAAACGACCGTTTAAATGTGATGACCTTTATATCCCCATGTCCCAAACATAATGTAAGAGGCTGACCTGTCCAATACAACGACCATGTACAGGAATTACCAACATTACTGATTAAGAAGGATTCAGTATTTCATTTGGATTATTTTGTATCTATATTATCAATTTACATCTTGTAATGCAAGTGAAGTAAGATTTTTTGAACTATTAAGACTACAAAGTGGAATAAATTTTTATCGTGGTTTAATCAGTTTTATGACGGTTTTACCGTGGTTTAATCTTTACAGTTAAATTAAATCTAGATAAGGCCCTTGCGTTAAAATCTGTATTTATATAACAGCTGAATGACGGGCTGGGATCAGCTTTTTTCAAAGCATCCACGAGGTTACATGTGGTGTTACAAGTGGAATTCGACACGTGAGCTGAGATTCACTCTTATTAAATAAGAAAACGATATTCAATAAAATTCAATTCGAAAATGATTAATAAATTAAATAAAGGATAATTATGCGTGCTCTATTCGATGCTTAGTAATATTCTGCCAAACAATATATTTTTTTTTCAATGATCTAATGTAATTTATCCATTCTTAAAAATCAAAGAGTGACGAGCGTCATCGGATAAAATTTATCGGATAAAATTGAGATATGTAAATGAGATACCAATATTTTCTTGGTGAATGAAATAAAATTTAACAACGCACATTTTGAAGTTTAGTAAATCTAAATGTATCGTTCGTATAGTAGGATGACTAAGTTGACTTTGGGACTTGCTATGTTAATTGTGTTGTTTACTATGGTAGTATGTTAGTGGCGGCAGGTTGTAGAGGCTGTGTTTATTGTTGGTGTAAACAGGGAACACGTGTGCACGTCCCCCAGAGGTCCACGACTGATGGACTACCTGGACGTCAGGGGGGGGGGGGGGGTACATACCAGCAAACACGAGGTATTCACTCAATATTGGTTTGATGTTGGGCCAACGTCCAACGGTGGCCCAACATTAAACCAATATTGGGTGAACATCTCGGGTTTGCTGAGATACATCTCAGTTTTGGCGCGCACACACTTACTCTGCCGTGCAAAGACAAACAGCAGTAACTGCTTACTTGAAAAGTAAGCAGTTACTGCTGCTTGCATCTGTAGGGAAGTTACCTGGAACTTTGTAGCAATAGATCTACCACAGTCGTTATTGTAGGTTAATGAAGTCATATTCTGAATTATAATGATAAGTTTCAAATAACGATTTTATCTTTTATCTACGAAATAGGGTAGATTTTGCAGACCAAGGAATTTTGGTTGACTTTCAAATCTGGTCTGGTAAATTTTCATCATTTTATCTGTTTATTATTCGATTTTAGACGTCACGGCCAAGTTGGACCTACACTGTCAGCTCCACTTATTCACTAATATACCATCATACTGTAGTGGTCTGTTTAGTTACCCAAGGGCATGAAAAAGGCAAAATTCATTGTGCAGCCATTTTAATGATAGTTGCATAATGTTTCAACGCATGCCACAAATCAGTATAGCAGTCATATTTACGAACTCTCCCATTATTATTATTAATATATATTAAATACCCATGAGTATACAATTTTATACTTTAATATAGACGAGGTGCATTTTTTATGATTGTCATCAACATAATATCCACATCCATGTAAATCATATTGCAATAAGTTTCGAAAAATATACTCAGCCATTAATGAGGCGTTAGATGTATAGTATTAGTCAGTTTCCATGTGAGAGCACTCGGTCACGTCTATTCCATTTGGCCAATAGTTAATAAAGGTGGCGAGTTGGTCATTTGATGGGCTATTTTTCTTTTCTGTTAAGTCAATCAGCCAGGTTCACTAATGACTCCGGACTTGTCCTCTGGGGCTACTCAGTACTTGTAGATCACAGGAGGCATGTGGTCGGCAGATCCTCTAAAGCATACACAGAACGCCGAGAAATGATGTAACCAAATCAGCGGTATGCCAGACATGGCCAACATTCATGGAGTCTCATACCTTGTGGTCCTGATTCTAAAACCAAAGATTTCCACACACGTTAATTTTGTAATATATATTATCATGAGTATTTAAGATCTAAAATTAAAATATCCCAGAATTTGTCTACATAAGTTATTAATCGTAAATACGTGAGTACGAAAAATTACATTTTCAAGACGTGGAGAAAATCTGATATATTTTATATTGCAATAAATAAAGCTTCTGAATAATTATTAAAACTGAGATGATGACATCACTTTAAAACTGAGGACGAATAAAATCGAATAGAAAATATCGCATGAATGTGTAGTTTATACATATTTACTCAACTATATGCGCCATACTTCGCCAACAGGTAAAAGACTAAAAACATAAATTATAATATCAATTAAAATAAATATATTCAAAAAATAAATGTTCACAATATCGTGATTGTCACCAAAGCAAAACGACGGTTGTTGATTGGTCATTTAACACACGTGACGTGAACATCGTCTTTCATGCATGGGTGGGTGACGAAAACTACACGTGGGACAGTTATTTTCAACTAATATAAAAAATAATTCATGTACTCATGAAAACTATGCATACTCAGTGAAGTAATCACGATGATATTAGAATGATGATATTTAAATGAACTTAATTCACACCTTTACAAACTCAATAAAGAGGTGCGTTATTTAGTGAATCAAGCTCATCACATATGTAAAACAAGATGGCAAGCAAACGAAAACAGCAGGAGAAGCAGCTACAAGCATAAGCGCAAAAGCAACAGCAGGAAACCTATATCAGCAGGAAAGTTATAGCAGAAGCAAGCAATGTTTGCCTTTACACTGGAGAGCAGAGTGGCAATTGCCTTCTGGATGTTCCTTCTTGGCCATGCCGTCATAAGTAAGCGGTCCCATTGAGCTTGTCTAGCCTTCGGCAGCTGTCCATGCCCTGCAAACACGTGGCGTTGGCCAAATGTTGTGCTGATGTTGGCCCATCGTCTACGACGCTGGGCCAACATCAGCACGACATTGGGCCAACTCCTCTTGTTTGTTGTCCATGGTGTCTGCCATATCAATGATAGGTCAGCAACACGCGCTCATTCATCATCCGTACACAGCACTTTCAGCTCCAAAAGAAAATAGCTATGCTTTTTATTCACATCAGCATAGGGTAAATGATTTATTCTTACTATGACAAATCTCCCGACATGACATGATTCCATGAGTTGTGAACTCCAACCTAACTTGTTTTTAATATATGTTCTGTAATCATTGGTTATCAGCTGGTTATGAGTTAGGTTTTATTTTTGTGATTAGTGGACTCGATGGCTGTCTGTGTAACAGGGCAAGTGATGAGGTGGGTGACATGAAGTATCTCCACACCCTCATCGACATGTTGTGAGATAGATGGCTGCTTGTTGGCAAAACACTCCTCATCAGTCTGCTAAAGCCACTAAAGGCCATCTTGTACAACCTGGTGAGATGTGAATATACCCTGCGCCACGAGGGGCACAGTGATCAGACAGTGTGAGGTCATAAAAAAGTAGCGGTTGTAATAGTGCATGTCGTAGCCTCGGAGCTAAAGGATCCTATCTGACACTCGTTAGAGTGACAGATATAGGATCATTTTGCTCCGAGGCGACGATTGTCATAAACATTAAGTTTAAAATTACAACAAACAATTAATCAGTAGTAGGCTTATAGAAAGTCACACCCAAATTCAAACTGATTATATTATGTATCTATCAAACTTAAGCTTTCTTATATCTCACTTTGGTAAATTAACATGTCACTCATCCAGGCCAACAACTCAATCACAACAAACAGTATCCCTATATTCCTTAATCACAACAAGGATACTATACGCGAATCATCGATGTTATGTTTTCATTTACACACATGGCTCCAAGAGCTACTATAATCATGCTATGTATACAGAGATATCAATCATGGCAACATAATCATAATAATGTGAACATGGATGCAACGTGGGCTGAAAGTGAGATATATAAAACATGCATGCACCACAAATTATTTAAAAAACTAGTAGATCTCAGCTCAATGTGTAAGATACGAGTATGGCTGTTTTATAATTTCTTATTCTGTCACTATTATCATGGTCTTATGATTTACGTTTAGTCAGATCAAGCCAGCTAGAAAGTTCTTCAATTTCAACTAGGTATGTTCAATTCCCAGCTCAATAATTTACCTCACACGAACGAGCATGTTGGGTTTAGAACCCGGGGACATATATCTTTCAAACATTTATTTCACTATACAGGTTCTGTGTGTCATAATCCTGTCCCGCAACTGACACCCAGAACGCCGTGACTGACAGCCGGGGGCGGGGCTAGCTCTACACATAATTAACCCTTGTCTCACCAAGTGCGCATCATAGACGGTTTAAAACAAGCTTTGAATCCTAATAAAATGCCACTTAAATTAGTGATATATTTTTGGCAGAGTCATTCAAAGAATTTTAAATATGTCATTTGAAGCTGAAACTGTGTCAGCATTACCGTCACTACTAGCGTCAAATGAATGAAAAAATATTGACCCTTTTCCGGCTATGTTATCTTATTTAACCCTTTAACCGCCGGTGCCGCATATATTCGGGTTTTAATTTTTTATTAGCACATTAAGTACCACATTTTAATTATGTTAAAGATAAAATATGACATCAACCAGCAAGATTTGAAAAGAGTTGATCTACATTTTGTCAAATCTGAATAATTTTCACTCACTTGAAGTTGTGGATCGCGTCAGCGAGAAACAACTTCAAGTGGATAAAAATTCGAATTGAATAATTTGGCTGTTAAAGGGTTAAAAAACATCTTTTAACCACACATTTTTATTCACAATAACAGTAATTCGACTGATCTGACTGATTAACCGTAGCGCCTGCATGGTACTTTCACATCTCCAAATAAATAGTCGACGCATGCAAGATCATTTTTATTTGATTTACAACGTGAGTATATATAACGTTGAAGCGATTCTTTATGATAATAGAAATTAAGCCTAATCATGTTTGCTACCATATCAAATAAGACAATAATATGGTTGAATGATGGATCAGTGTTTCAGTGCTACCCATCAATAATCCACCAGGGGGTGAATGTCATATATTTGCTAGGTAGAGACCAACTTATAAAATGACTGACAATGGGAAAATGTGTAATTAAACGATTGGGACCTCATTGCAGCAGATTAATAAATTCTACATGCACCTAACTATGGTAATGGAGAAGACGGCGCTCCCATGAAATTCATTGCATAATAAACTAAAAGTTATCATAAAGGAGGGAGGACTAACGGACGGACGGATGGATGGATGGCGGGTGAGTGGATGAATAAATGAACGGACATTTTCACTTGTGCTCATATATGCACCTATTCATGACTTTTCCTTAAGGTAGATTTTAAGATAACAGCTCTGGATGCTCTAGTGTCCACATTCCACACATGTCACCTGCCCCAGATATCTCGATATAAGTAGGTCAGGTGAGGGTTGGCGGCTGAGGAGATACCTAACGAGCTGTAGTAAATATTTGGTACGCATCCGTGATTTCGCAGTGGATCACTCTGATTGTGGGACGGAGTAACCAAGGATCCTTGGTGTAACCAAGGAACGTTCTGGATCAGTATGTGACTCTTAACGCTCAGACACCCCAACAAACACCATGCATTGAGTTAATGTTAATTTAAGCTGGGCCAGCATTACAGACGGCGGGCCAATGTTGATACAACATTGGTACAATGTATCGCGCCGTCTACCCAGCGCTGGTCCAGCATTAGTGCACTGCAGCGTCACATGTTAGTTTATAAAACTATATAAAGTTGAAGAAGCCTAGAACCAAATTGTTATTAACAGGTGCTGGACCGATTTTATTAAAATCATAAATCCTATATCATGAAACAAAACTGCTTTATTCATTTGAATTATCTAATAGAAGCACAATAGTAAACACACATATTCATTTATTTATCTCATTATCAAATTATTGATTTATTTATGTTTTAATTGGTTTTCCTTTTTGAGTTTTTTTTATTGTAACAATAATCTGACTGGGGTTAGGTTTAGTGTTAAAAGGAAATATATCTAACCCACAGAAACATAATAATTATGCGGGTATTATCAGGTGACTATTGATCAACGAGACTCATATTATTTATACCACTGACCGATTAATAATGATACATTACAACCACGTCACTAAATCAGCTCCACCCATTGACTGATTAAACCTGGGAAGTTAACTTGACTGAATTTAATGCCACCGGATGATTGGAGCTTCAATAATATTTTTTATTTACATGATGGTATTGTATGTAATTAGCTAAAAGTGTTTGATGTAATTCACAGTAAATAAATACAATTTCTTGTTAGGTAAATTTGAATACTGTGTGATATTGCATCATGGAATACGTCTTATTTTTAAATATGAATTTTGCAGCTACATTTTTTTGTAAATTATTATTATTATTATTTGTATATAATTATAATATAATATAATTTTTTATTATTATTCGCATAACGTAACGTATCAGTCACCTTACATATACGCCCTATAATCTATGGACGTCTCGGACCCTCCGTTATAGCAATTAGCATAATCAATAACGATTATGGACTGTGACACCATAGTAATAGTTTTCTAGATCAGGTAACACTCCTATTAAGCCTGTATAACTTATTCTCAAATTTCAACATATGTCGACATAGAACTACATTTAAGTTTATATTTTGTGACAATAATGTATTGTATACTGAAATACGTACATTCCTTTATGTTGTTCTTTCCCTGTAAGAGTTTTTGTTTGATCGGTTTGTTATTTACATTAGGGGGTAGAATACGAGTCTTGGGCCGATTGTTTCGAAAGTCTAGAATGCTTAGAATGGTTCAGTTATGCCTGACTCACAAATCCAATTCTTCCGCCGGCCATCCCATAATGTGCTACGTGGTGACACAAAGGTCGCAATCATGTTTTTTAAAGAGTCACATAGCTTGATTCAGACGGTGTATGGAATTCGACGGATTTGGAGCCCTTAAGATATAATTATCTGAAGCGATATCCTTGAAACATAATACTGTTTACTATGATATTATATGTTATTAGTTTGACTAGCAGCTAAATTTTTACAGTTTAAGTAATAAATATAAATCTGAGTTATTTTTTATGCATTTATAGTAATAAATACGACGCAGACTCTGGTATACGATACACTGGCCCAATCTCATGTATACACACCAGTGGTATTGGATTCTGCAAAAGAAGTTGTCTATTGTGTAATGATTAGGCATTATACTATAGTGAATCATGGTTATTTTATTGATGCAAACAACACATAATGTTCATTTGTAATTGTTCTCACTCTGGATGTGTACTTATTGTGTACATATATTCCGATAAATAACGTTTAACGGCCAATCATGAATCTACGACACCTAAGACCATTTCGCCATCAGCGGTGTTTAAATCTGCCGTGTGATAATGATTGGATTACACAGTTTATGGTGTGGTTTTCTGACAGCTAGAAATACATGTAAATTTAAACTCCTCGCTGTTACAATCCTGTGAGCCGAGATATAATGGGCCTAATATTTAGATACCTATCGCCACGCGCCAACCAAATCATAAGCTGTAATTCTAGACATCTACCTTGCAAACACCAGATTTTGACCCGTTGTTGAGTTAATGTTGGGACAGCGTCTTCGACGCTGGCCCAACAATAACCCAACAACGGTCAACGTTTGTTGTTTTCCAGGTGGGTATAGAATCACGGTTGTCAATATATATCCCAGGTGGAAGGATGTCCGTGGTATGCGTGTATCAAGTCCATGACATATTATCATACATGCAGAAAATAAAATAAAATATAACACTATTCATGTAACTGGCAATGCTTTATTCAGAGCTGACAATAATTTTCTTCATGATTATCGGTTCATTTTCACTTTGATAAGGTAATTACGGCAGTAATTGGCATCTCAATATGAATGAGAATGCTGACTTTGATGATACATCTTAGATAAACTGAAAAGTACTGAAACAGCAGTTATTTATGTAAATACGGCCTGATAATTCTGTATACTATAACTTTTGCAATCACGTAAATTAAATACTAGTTTGGTAGTCGCTAAAAATCACACACACGTAGGGCCTACACACACACACTGTATGATGGAAAATCGCATTGATTTCTCTGGAACACAATGTCACTTGCCGTGTAGGCGTGAGAGTCCATGGACTTATGCCGTTATTGGCTCGGGTGTGGGAGTGACACCGTTTAGCAGGTATAGGAACTACCCATGCAGTGACCCACCCCTGCCCTAGGGGTGTATTCCTTATTCACCCCGGGGTAAGGAAATGTCACCACGTCGACGGTGGAGTGCCCGCCCGGGGCTATAGGATTGTGAAACAAAGTGATCCAGGAGTCATATCATTACATGTATCGCCAGTCCGTGAAACTCTACCTGGAAATAATAAGAGCAGGGATAATTAATCCGACGATATATGACGGAATCAGATGGTCACAACCGTACTTTGGTGTTTAATTTCAGTCCATGGGACCATCTCAGCAAACACGATACATTGTCCCAATGCTGTGCTAATGTTGGGCGAGCGTTGCAGACGGTGGCCCAATATTAGCACAGCATTGGCCCAATTTGTGTTTTCTGGTAAAATATCCTAACTAGATATTAAGACGCTTGAACCCCAAGCGGGACGGCATAATTTAAATTTATGACAAAATACACAAACTTTGTATCGTAACCTTTTAACCCTTAAAGCGCCAAATTATTCAACCTGAATTTTTAACCCACTTGAAGTTGTGTCTCGCTGACGCGATCAACAACTTCAAGTTAATGAAAATTATTCAGATTTGACAAAATGGAGGTCAACTGTTTTCAAATATTGCTGATTGATGTCACATTTTATCTTTAACATGTTTAAAAGGTGGTACTTAATGTGCTAATAAAAAATGAAAACCCGAATATATACGGCACCGGCGGTTAAAGGTTTAAAGCGGACAGTTATTCAAATACATAAAGCATGGACATTTAAAACATACTCATTGAATAGGGTAGCCCCTACGTCAGCTTTACTCCTGACTAATCACTACATTGTCTCAACTATACTTAATCGCCGCTCGTTATGTTCAGGTATGTATAAAAATAATATTATGAATGTGTTGATTCCGACACTTTAGTCTATACTTATAAAGTGATTATTGTTTTAATTGAAAAAACTGAGTTACTGCAAAAATAATAATAACTTGCGAGTGGATCCCATGATACACAATCCTTGGTATTCAAAGGGTCATGTTCACCTGCAATCACGGGACGTTGACCCATTGCTGGTATGATGCTGGGCTACGAGCTTCAACACTGGCCCAACATCATACAAGCACTGGATCAACGACCAAAGCACACCCAGCAGACACAAGACGTTGAATTAACGTTGGTTTAACAGTGGTCCACCGCCGTAGAGGTTGGACCAGCGTTAACCCAACATTGATTCAATGTTTTGTGTCTTCTGGGCATATATCTAGTCATGATATACCTCAAGTTACAGCGAGGTAGACACTCATCCCCATCAGGCTGACAAAATGACCCCAGGGCATCATTAGGATACATTATATCCCCTGAAGTCGCGACAGACGCTTACCCAATTATGGATTAATGTTGGGCCATCGTCGCGAATGCTGGCCCAACATTTAGCCATCATTGGTTCAACACCTCTTGTGTGCTGGACCGCCCTGTGTGTCACATCCCGAGTCAAATCACAAACAATAGATTATAACTAACTGGTTTAACCCTTTAACCGCCAATTTTTTTTCAATTTGAATTTTCACCCACTTGAAGTTGTGTCTCGCTGACGCGATCCACAACTTCAAGTGAGTGAAAATTATTCAGATTTTACAAAATGGAGGTCATTTTTTTCAAATCTTGCTGATTGATGTCACATTTTATCTTTAACATGTTTAAAATGCTGTGCTGAATGTGCTAATGAAAAATAAAAACCCAAATATATGCGGCACCGGCGGTTAATGGGTTAAATTTCCCATCTCATAATGAATAATTCTGACTGAATGGTTATTTCTCATTTTAGCCACAATGACGTTCCCGGTACCCCGGTACCCAGCTGTTGTACCGTCAACCTCCATGTATGAATATGTTTAACCCATTAACCGCCGGTGCCGAATATATTTAGGTTTTTATTTTTTATCAGCACATCAAGTACCATCTTTTAAACATGTTAAAGATAAAATGTGACATTGATCAGCAAGATTTGCAAAGAGTTGACCTCCATTTTCTCAAATATGAATAATTTTCACTCACTTGAAGTTGTGGCTCGCGTCAGCGAGACACATCTTCTAGTGTGTTAAAATTCAAATTGAATAATTTGGCGGTGAAAGGATAAAAAGAAGAAAATAGTCTGGCTAAGTACTAAATATACTTAATAATAAGCAAATTGAATTTCGAGATTTTTATCATTAAGAAACTAGCTATTCAATATCTCTCATCCAATCACATCTGTCCAAGTCGTTGTAAGTTTTCTCAGTTCATAAACAACCATAATTTCGCTGTACCATGCTGTACGGAACCATATAAAATAATCAATAAGGATTATTTGACAGAAACATAAAATAACTGATTATGTTATGTGGTGGTTGATTAACTAATAACATGAGAAAAAAAATATATAATAGCAAATTATACATCACTTCCCATTCTATGATTTTTATTTAAGATATCTAACCCTTTCAGCGCGGGGACCGACTTCTGACGTCTAAAATTGATCCCCGTACTGAAAGATTAAGAAATATTAGGTATTCAAATGAAGCGGAAAAGGCTTACTAAGATATTAATGATGATTTCAAATTGACAAAAAAACCTTTAGTCTTTGTTTAGACACAGAATTCGAAATTCGAGCCCTGACAGTCTGAGGCCGAGCACGCTACCCCTCGGTTACGGAGGCTCCCCACAATATTGAATCTTTGCGAGTGAGCGGGGAAGAAACATTTTGCTTCTTTGAAACTTGAAAGCCAGAGTGGGGTTAGAACCCGCGATCTTCGACCTTCCAAGCAGCAGCTTTAGCCACTGCACCAGGGCCCCCGCCCTGGTTGATGTGGCCAAGGAATATAGACGTCCTTCTATATTCCTTGATGTGGCGAATAAATGCGACAACATGGTATGGTACTTAACCCTTTAGGTCCTCACGATGCATCAAAGCATCCTTTTGCAACTGTGAAAAATGACTTAATTTCCTACACCTAGGGGTTTTAGAACGACAATTTGCATAGAACTGTTTTAATAATAACGATATATTTTTTACAAGTGTCACACAATTCAAGTCATCTTCATTCACTGCAAGTCGAGAATTGCGACAGCAATTCGCGGCTTGTAGTGAATGAAGATGACAATGGTTAACTCAGGCTTGAACAGGCTTTAAACAGTTGAATGTGCGATGATATTGGGCCAGCAATGCCAGCTTCCGACATAAGAAACACTGAACCAATACAGAATAAAGATTACACTTAAAGATAGTGATCTAACATTTAAAGAGGAAAAATGCTCTCTGAGGAATATCTCGCATTTCGGGATGGAAGGGTCAGTCTTGTACTTTCAAAGTTACAGACACACCTTTTCGTCCCCAAGTCGATTATATACATCGTTTAGCCCTACACATACTCGTTTCCACGTCTGAATCCTGAATACGTTTACTATGTATAGGCCATTACACCAGGTTGAGAGTGCTGGTGTCGCTTGTCATTTGAGCAGTGCTCAAGATCAGACACAAAGCCTGCACTCAGAAGTCGACAGTTGGCCACGTGCCGCTAATTTCATAGTAAATCCCCCGTTACGTCACCCCAATTGTGGCGTATTTGGCAAATCTCGCTAAGTGACGTCCCCTGGGTGATCGGAGCCGTGTTGGCGCATGACATCTGATGTCTCGTTATGTGATCACGTGGTATGAGAGTAGAGCGGGAGGAGGCAATGGGCGTCACATTATTACAGGCAACAGAAGCCAAAAGTCAGTCCCTTCAGCCCTACCCCGTATTTACCCTTTACCCGCCGGTGCCGCATATATTCTTGTTTTTATTTTTTATTAGCACATTAAGTACCACATCTTAAATATGTTAAATAAAAAATGTGACCTCAACCAGCAAGATTTGAAAAGAGTTGACCGCCACTTTGTCAAATCTGCATAATTTTCACTCACTTGAAGTTGTGGATCGCGTCAGCGGGACACAACTTCAATTGGGTGACAATTCAAATTGAATAATTTGGCGGTTAAAGGGTTAAGACAAACACAAGTAACTGTGTGTTTGGAATGTAACAAGTTACTGCTGTCTGTCTTTGCACAGAATACTCAAGTGACAGACGTTTAGCCAACGTTGATTCGATGTTGAGACGACATCTGGGACGTTTCTCCTATTTGTTAATTTAGTCGTTAAAGTGTAATTTTACAACGGTACATATAAATTGTTTTTTAACAGAACCTGCCTGGCACTTATTTATATATATATATATATGTAAATATATTAAACTTGTATTTTTAGCATTGATACAATAATTATTTTGTGTATATTTTGTATATATTATGAATCATACTTAACGTAACTGTTCGGCTGAAATACGCAGTTAACAAACAGTTTAGTGATCCCATAGCGTCAACCCAAGGTTAAGCTATAATGATGGATCAGTTTATAAAAAATTAAACATAGATGTATTTTAAATTGCAAAGAACTTAAGTGACATATATGTATAGTCGGGATCATCTGTATACTTCATAAATTTTCATTACGTTTCAGCAAAAAATAAAATGGGCATGGCATGGCAGTTTTTGTATCAGCTAAACGTGATCCCCAAGTGCGATAGCTCGGGTAATAGCTATATAGGATTAACTAATTATTCATTCTGTTTTCACCTAATGTTGAAGTCATTGTTACTGATGTTTACTTTTTATTGCAGATTAATGATTGCACCGCTACTGAAAAATGTGCATGCCGGATAGTCTTTTGGCTACTGGACAAACAAAATACTAGAATATTTAATTATGCAAGAATCACGGAACACATCCAAAAGAAACTGGATGGAAAGATGTACGTGCACTAACAACCACTGCATAACCCTATATGCCTTAGTCGGAAGTACATCCGGAAACGAATACTTGACCCACATGCAAATGAGCGCATATGTTCAGTTTTTATCATCATAATTATAATAATAATTTATACGTATGGAATATTTTGCAAAATATCTTTTCTTGTGAATAAGGTATTAAAGCAATTGTTAATCAATTAATCAATTGCTCGTCAGTTAATCAATTGTCCCCTGAGTGAGCAGTCTGAGAGGGTATTTTATATTATGTCCATATTTCACACACCATAGAACTACATTATATAGTGATCGCTTTAAAATAACAAGGATGCAGTCTTACACTATTTGTAAATAGAGTCAATGTATGTTTTTATACTGCAGGGGTACAACGCATACTATAAATTTCATTTGCACCATCACTGCATATGTGAGCAGTGATATAATGATAGATTACAGTAATTGCCTTTCTTTAATCTGTGACATTTAGTTTACCATGTTCATTGAAATTGAAACACATTGAAAAGGCAAAATGTATGTTCTAAAATGCAAATATATGCTCTAAAGTTATTGATGCCCGAATCTCTAAAATTATAATAGATGTCCATAGAATTATTCATTTTTTTTTAATATCCACGCACCATTTGTTGAATTTGTATTACTCTATGTTGACTTTCGTGTTTATATTCGGAACATCATCAATATTTCGACTGATTATTCCTATAAAATTGGTTCAATTTTGAGGTTCTAATGCACTTGTTTATTGACAGATTTTGTAAAAAAATAAATATGAAATTTAAAGTTACTCGTTGATTCCTATGTTTCATAGGAGTCAACGAGTAACTTTAAATTTCATATTTATTTTTTATAATCTGATTCTTTTTTCCTTGGTTTTAGGAACAATTTACAAAGACCTAAAGTTCAAATTCGCGTGAAAAGGTCGCGCTTCTTCTTTTATCTCCAGTGTTTATCTATTAGATAAGCAAGCTCTCTATAATCTGTCCTATTGATCAGCTCATCAAACGCACCAGCTCAGTGATTTAACATTTGATGCGCTAGATCTTATATTATACACCGATGTAAAAGTGTATCTCTGCATAAAATAGTATGAAGCATTAAGGTGTTTTTCTCCAAGGATTAATTGTAGTATAATCTATGAACATATTCCATTTACTACTGGAAAGTTTATTTACAACAATTAGTATTAGTACTGTATATATAAAGTAAATTGTGAATCTAGCACGTAAAGTGTTGATCGTAGTCAGTTATGCATGAGTATGCGAGGGGTTTGCCGCAGCTCTTGTCATCATAGAAGGGATGCATGCTAAAGTGCCCTCGACAGGACAAATATTTTTCAACCGATTGCAATCTGCGAGCAGCAAGTGGATTGATTATGACGCATGGGCGATTCCAAGTGAAAGAGATCCTGCGCTGTTCAGATGTTGGCCCAACGTCGAAGACGTTGAGCCAGCATCTGAACAGCGCTGGCAGTCTGTTGACCGCAATCACTGACCAGTCATCCATCCAGGTCACCAGAGCGTCACCTGACCAGATATAGCGTAGCTTGGGGATACTTATATACCAGGGGTGTAAATCCAATTAACCTTTAGAGGACAGAGTTGTACAATTAAAATATTTATTGTTACATATTTAACGTTTTCAAATAATTTATTTCGAATAGTTCTCAATAATTAGCTGATTTTAAATAGTTCTTAATAGTTATACAGATTTACCCCTTTCAGCTCGAGGACCGTCTTTATACGTCTAAAGACGGTCTCCGCACTGAAACAATTAGAATATTTATAATGGCCAAAGACCAATGACATAGGTATTCAAATGAAGCAGAAAGATCTAACTAATATAAGACATTTATGATGATTTCAAAATGAAAAAAAACCTTTAGTCTCCATGGTTTAAACAAAAGTAATGCAGCTTTAAGGGTTAAATAAAATGTGAAAATTTACATGATGAGATTCAAACGAGTAAAAATATATAATAAATATATATTTACATGTTATACCAAGTTGTTATTCAACTCAATTTATACATAATTATATCAAGAACGTTAATTCAAATATGTGTTTAAACATGTGAAATAGATCTAGACAGTAGTAAATATAGCCACCATGGAAACTCATGTGTTGCATCGTTATTTAAAATCAGTGAATTGTTATGATCATTTACCTAGTGGACAGTGGTCAACAATAGAGAGTACAAGTGAGTGGCATCATTGTCCAGCCTCACTTTGTAACGTACAGGCACAAATTTTCCCGATGCTCAAAATTTCATGAATTGGTGGCGGCGCTAAATTTAAATGTAGCTTATTTCCAGCTTTGCTAGAACCAAGGATAATATCCCAGCAAACGCAAAACATTTGCATAACATCTATACAGCGTCGGCCCAACGTCTTCAACGTTGGTCCAACATTGTATAACTGTTATGCAAATGTCTAGTGTTTGCTGGGATGAAGTATCCTTGCTAAATTGCTAAAACTGAGCTCATAGCTAACTAACTTCATGCGCTGATGCAATGATAAAGCGAATACCACACAAAAACAGCAATTTCGCTAAATAATTGTGAATCTTGCTACTTTCCGCTGGTATTCACGCTGAGTACCGCCCCGGGGGACTTCCCAATGTCAATTCAGCCGTCCTCAATTGACGAGGATGACGTCATATGAGGTAACCCCCGCTGACTCATTCATCTGGGCTCTTGAAAACGAGGTGAATACAAAGCCTGGGTCACCCCTCATAACGATCAGTTACATTATGTGTGTTATTGTTTGTATGGTGACGTCTGCCCTGCCTCCTCAAACAAAGCTATGAATCAGGGCTGGTTCAGCGATGGGCCAACATCACTCACACTGACACAGCATTAAACCAGAGAAGGCTTCCGGGGATGGAAGTCCCGATGTCATTATGTGAGCAGTTTTTGAAAACTGCAATCTGTTGAAATTTTATCAGTTCAGTTGTATTTACTGCGTGCATCATAGAACGACAAGCCCTAACCAGTAAACAACAGACATTTGTATATAACATTTATACAATGCTGGTCCAACGTCGAAGACGTTGGGCCGACGTTGTATAAATGTTATACAAATGTTTTGTGCTTACCGGGTAGATATATGATAGACGAATCTAAACCTAACAAGAATAGGTTTCAACAAGACTGCTTTCAGCAATAAACCTAAAAAATATTGCTTGGTTTTATAAAATCCCAGAAATACTATACTAAGTTATAGGCATATGGACCTATACATATTCTAAAATAACATTAAAGATTTATACTAATTTTGTAGGAAAATAATTGTAATTGTCTCCTTAATTTTGTATATTCAAATATGTTAAATACCATTTATTACTTCGCGGGCTGTATTTTTTATTTCACTGACGGGCTGCTGCTATAATCGTGTATGGTCCGTCTCCCCACCTCAGCCATGAGGTGATCTTCTTGAGGATGCGTGTCCCCTGTGGAGAAGTGAATTGGACAGTTGAGATGAATTAGAGGCTTCTAGTCCCAGCTATGGCGTCCAGTTCGAAGACACGTTTTCGCGACTAACGCCGATTCAAAGTTAAACAATTGTGATTTATGTCCGCGCCCAGCTGCTGCAGTGATCGATGGAGACCAGAGAAAAATTGAGTCCTTTCAAAATCAAAATTAGGCGTGATTGTATTGTATTATATGGCCAGAAATTAACCAAAGATGGATAATAAACAATTAAGAAAAACAATTAATATGTGATTACCAGCACACCTGTAGTGCTTAGAGGGTCTGGTCACATGATCCGCAACAGCTGCCACAGGAAGTGTGGGCACCTTACGTTTTAGGGCAGGTTTTCTGGTTACGTCAGCGGGTTTTGTGGTGACGTCATCGCTTCAGGGGGTGGTCTTCCCCCGTATGGCTCTCTATCTGCTCATTGTTCCCATCTGTTTTACAGCTAGTCTCTGGGCTGTCCCGGAGTTATACGACTTTTTCGGGCGTGGCTTCTTGTTTTCTTTTACTTCATGACCGCCCCGTCATAAGCGTTATATGACCGTTGTATATCATTTGACAATTACAGTCATGTGATTGCATTTTTTTATTATTATTATATAGTTTAATTTCTGCTTTGACATGTACATAGGCCCATATTACATGTATTAACGATTGTTTGATATTATTATTTATGTGTCATTATTTCCACATATGTCTTCAAATGCATTAAATACAGTTCAAAGTACTGTTTATGTTTATATATGTGTGGCGCCATGGATAAGTCATAGAGGTTAAAGTGGGAAAATGTTGAGCATGCGATTGTCGATTGTTTTACAATTTGTGACATAAGAATAAACAGGACTCATAAAACGCTGATTCAACATAACGTATTATCTTTCACTTCGCACAGTCAAGTAGACGGGACTAGATTTCTGATCCGCATTTTGTGTTCAGTTCTGCTTTAATTTATTGCCATTTCTATATCATGAGATAATTACAACCTACAGTTTATCCATAGATTGCGCAAAAAATCACTTCTAGTGTGCGCATGACTGTTGTAAAATGTCATGTGCCGAGCACGTTGTTTTTGACGAAGTCACACATTTAAAAACACACATTATTTTCACATACACAAGCACTATACCCGCGAAGGATCATTTTACTTGTGCAGATTTTTTTGGAGGAAGAATTAAACTATTAACATAATTAATACTTGTTACGTAATTGTCTTTGCAGCATGATATTTTATTGAATAAATTACAGCTGCCGTTGTAGGCCCACTACCACTGGTGAGAACTCATAATTATATCTCGGAGGGTGGGATATGACTGTAACAACTTGTTATAAAACAACAAAGCTGAAGTCAGCCAGGGGTTCGCACATTCAGGCTGTATGTTTTTGACCGATGTGGGAGCTTTATACACAAGTGGGAGATTTGTCACTCATCAAAGCTAGCTATTTTATTAGACTTTGTCTTAAATAGAGTTGTATTATCTCTCGTGACAGTAGGGTGCATCGTAAATGTATCAACAATGAAACCCATGTTGTTAAAGAAACACAACTACATGTAATCCTCAATAGCTCAACCACAAATGTATTGACAACATGTAGTAATTACAGATATTTGTGTCAAAACATTTGTACAAAAAAGTATTAAATAATTATATACATATAATTTAAACGAAATTTGGCTATTGTCAATAATCTTCTTAAGACTGCAAGGATCAATTTCAATTCAATTCAAAATTCAATTAAATTCAATTCAAGTTTAATTTAAAATGCATTTATTGGCAGAACAAACGAAGTTTTAACATCATAATACATTAAAAATACATCATGTCATGTCAATAAGAACAGAATACCTACAGGTATTATATGCCCTAAAATATTTCTAATAATTAAATCACTTAGAAAAATATGGAAAATTAACATCACTGCAAACAACTGCGAGATAAAAAAAAAGTACTATTACTATTTTTAAATCTTATGTAATATGAAAACTATTACAACAAATACAAAACAAAGATTAACCATAAATTATGTATGATTAATCTACCAATAAAACAAGATCCTGTCTAAATTTGAACGATGAGCTCACCCACCACATCTGTGTGTGTTCACGTGATACACATCACGGTCACATGACTCTCTGTTTATCACATGATCTTGATGCGTTAAACGTCGGTGTGTTAATCTGTGTGCAGATCTAGAGACTTCACAGCGGGCTGGGTGTTAAGATGATGTAACGTCTTAATGCAAACCATCCCACATTTACAGTCATCCAAAAGTCACTCGAAGAGACGTTCAACCTGTGTTGTTTTAATGCTGGACACACCGTCGCAGACGGTGTCCCAGCATTAAAACAACATAGGTTCAATGTTTATTGTTTGCTGGAATAGCATTATCTTTCTGATAGCCAAAAACAAATCCGGAACATCGACTTCATTTTATTCAGTTGGAAATGGTATTGTATAATAAAGTTCAATATAATTATATGATGAACATTTGAATTACAATAATGCAATGCTGGTAACAATACATGAACATACTACCTAGCACAAATTACTGGTTTATGTTATACTGTAAATTATCAGTTATTCTGGTCAGATGAAAAGAAAAGCACATTTAAAAAATGATGTGGTAAATTAGATAATTATTATGAGCGGTGCATGTGAAAAAAACCTACGGAATCATTTACAGAAGGACAATACTTATAATACATGTATTTATATGGATTGATCCCATGAGCTGTTCTACATACTCCAGAGAAAGATAGACTCATTGGGGATGGTCTCTGGCTTATGTAACAGGTCGCTGTCGGCGGGTGGGCTGTGAAGCGAGGAAATGAGCGAGAGAAACGCCCGTCGATAATGCTGAATGAGCAAACATGATTACAGGTCCATTGGGGAGAACAACTTGACGAGAGGGCAGCTCCTAACACCCTTCCGTCGCTGGAATACGATATAACTGACATTTGTTTCTTTGCTTGTCTTGCAAATTCGAATTGTGTCCGTGGGTGTAGTTTCTTCTAAAGTATGCGTTATTATTGTCATTGCTATATTCGTTCTCAAAATGTAGCTTGAGCTGTAAGTCTATACGGTATGGTGCAAACCTAATGAGTATAAATAAAACAAAGACCTTGACACATACGTGTATGGAAAAAATACGATTATAACAGTTTTAAATCATTAAACACAACTACAAAGATTATAAAGAAGATAATCACACCATGGTTTATTTGATGATAATATATTACATTGTGGATTCTCGCTTATATCGAAGCCAAGATCTAAGTACGTGAACAATGTAACTAATGGAGATAACGTAACTTATTTTTATTTCAAAAAGCAACATTGTACTGTTAAATATTGGAAATGTATTAAGAGAGTGTTCAGGGCTGGTAGGAAACAGGGAAAGAGTGAATTGAGTATACGATGATTCATAAAGAGGGACAGCTTGAGATTATAGATATATACACAGACTGTTTTCCCCTTAATTGTGTGACTGTATTTTTACGTTGTATGCATTATTGCTGATTTGGTTAGATTATACACTCACGTCAGCATGTTTTACACTCACAACATTAATTCCACATTTTTGTTTCATTTTGTACAACTCATTTTCACATTCAAATTAAAGAAAAAATATATATTAAAACTGAACCCCTTATTCATGAAATGTTATTTTTGAGAAGTTACGTCATAAAAATCACATTTCATGAATAAGGTGTAAACAATCATTCCATGAATAAGGGGTAAACACCTATTCCTTGAATGAATAAGTGGTAAACAATCATTTCTTGAATAAGTGGAAGCACTCATTCCTCTAATAAGTGGTAAACAATCATTTTTTAAATAAGAGGTAAACAATCATTTCTTGAATAAGGTGTAAACAATCATTCCTTGAATAAGGGGTAAACACTCATTCCTTGAATGAATAAGTAGTAAACAATCATTTCTTGAATAAGTGGTAAACAATCATTTCTTGAATAAGGTGTAAACAATCATTTCTTGAATAAGTGGTAAACAATTATTCCACTAATAAGGGGTAAACAATCATTCCTTTAATAAATGGTGAACAATCATTTTTTAAATAAGTGCATGATGAACAATCATTTCTTGAATAACTGGTAAACAATCATTCCTTTAATAAGTGGTAAACAATTATTCCTTTAATAAGGGGTAAGCAATCATTCATTTATTAAGGGGTGAACAATCATCCCCTGAATAAGTAGTGAACAATCATTTCTCTAACAAGGGGTAAACAATCATTCCTTTAATAAGTGATAAACAATAATTTCTTTAATGAGTGCAACAATCATTTATTGAATAAGTGGTAATCATTCATTTTTTGACTGAGTACATGGTGAACAATCATTTCTTGAATAAGTGGTAAACAATCATCCCTTGAATAACTGGTAAACAATCATTCCTTTAATAAGTGGTAAACAAGTATTCCTTTAATAAAGGGTAAACAATAATTCCTTCAATAAAGGGCAAACAATCATTCCTTGAATAAGTGGTGAACAATCATTCTTTTGATAAGGGGTAAACAATCATTCCTTTAATAAGTGCATGGTGAACAATCATTTATTGAATAAGTGGTAATCATTTATTTTTTGACTGAGTACATGGTGAACAATCATTTCTTGAATAAGTGGTAAACAATCATCCCTTGAATAACTGGTAAACATTCATTCCTTTAATAAGTGGTAAACAATTATTCCTTTAATAAAGGGTAAACAATAATTCCTTCAATAAAGGGCAAACAATCATTCCTTGAATAAGTGGTGAACAATCATTCTTTTGATAAGGGGTAAACAATCATTCCTTTAATAAGTGCATGGTGAACAATCATTTATTGAATAAGTGGTAATCAATCATTTCTTGAATAAGTACATGGTGAACAATCATTCCTTCAAGAAGTGGTAAACAATCATTCCTTTAATAAGCAGTGAACAATCATTCCTTGAATAAGTAGTAAACAATTATTCCTTTAATGAGTGGTAAACAATCATCCCTTTAATAAGTGGAAAACAATCATTTATTAAATAAGTGCATGTTGAACAATCATTTTTTGAATAAGTGGTATACAATCATTCCATTAATAAGTGGTAAACAATCATGCATTGAATAAGTGCATGGTAAACAATCATTCCTTTAATTAGTGGTAAACAATCATTCCTTTAATAAGAGGTAAACAATAAACATAGCATGTCAGCATGTCGCTGTGGTATAAGTAGACGTCTGTGTAGGATAATTACATGTATTATTATGAAACGTTATTTTAAAATAACATCCTGTAAAATAAAAATTGATTACATGTTTATATAGATATGCGTAATAGTTGTTTAAATTTTAATAAACTGTGTGCATATTTGTTGATATAGCCTTAGGACATGGAGATAGTAGACTCTACTATCTCCATGCTTAGGAGTACGATTGCATGTAAGGTGTTTGATCCTTCCAGATCCGTATGAAAACCCTTTCTAAAATACAGTTACTTGATGTCTCATTATGGTGGACCCATGTATATTTTGATTTCTCAATACTGAATACTGTTTATTTTGCCAGTTTCAACAACTATTATATAATTTTTGGAGGTGAATTGCTTGGTGATCACGGTATAGTAATGTAGTTTAGATTGATCATCTCATGGCATGGTGACATCACCGTTACACCATTGTCACCAGCCTGCCTTCACGCTCATCACGCATCTTTATACGTAAGATCATGACGTCATACGTACAAGGTTACGTCATATTATACTACCACTGATGTGCCTATGGTAATGTTTACGTGTCGGGAATAACAGATTTGTAAAGCGATACTGCATACGCAGCCATTATTTTCAAATAACGGCGAGACTCGAGTCTCGCTGTTATATGAAAATATTGCTGCGACGATCATCGACCCTACACGATACGATACGACATGACACGACCCGACGCCAAATGAAGTGACGAGAGCTTCTTGAGAAGAACCAAAGACCTTTTCAATACTGATGGCCGTGGTAAATTAGTCACCCGATATGACACAATAATTATGACGTTGATATAATTTTAATTTGAGACGATGGAACAGCTTTAAAATCGACATTTTAGTGTACATATAACATATATATAGTTATTACAATCTCGTGTATGCAACAGTTAATAAGGGCTATGACAAATCATATATCTTGATCTTCAGAACATCTTTCTCCTTGCATGGACACTCTCTCATTGAGCTGTTTAGATCAACTCAACCATGCGATTAAAAATGCATGTCACAATACTCGTTAATTTGCTCAGATTTTAAGATTCCATAATTAACTCTTTCGTCGCAGGGGCCGTCTTTATACGTCAGAATCTGACGTCTCTAGACGTCAGATTCTGACGTATAAAAACGCTTCCTGAAAGAATGAAAATACCATTACATAGGTATTCAAATGAATCAGAAAGAGCTTATGATGATTCAAATTGAAACAAATCTTTTGGTTCCCATGGTTTATACAAAGATATTTTAGCGTTGTATGGGTTAACATATTGACTGGCTGTGTCATGACTGTAAAAGGCTGGTGGAACTAAACATGTTGGGTGTGAACTACTAGCACAGGCTCCAATCGATCCTGTTTAGCTTCTATCCCAGGTGTACATTCACTATTTATAGTCTAGTGATATTATTACTTATACATTAAAAACCCCATATATATATAAATATGTTATTTGATAAAACTGTTATCAATATTGTATCTAGCACACTGAATAAACTGCATTGAATTGAAAGGTTTTAATAGTTTTTTAATGGGGCATTTCACAGTGCCTTACACGAAAATGTATTCAGAAAACCTAACGAGGCCATGGGTTTTTGTTTTCCTGCTGCTGTCTAGTTAGCATTGATTTAGGGGTTTGGCGTGACTCTGTGCTATACACCTAATAATAGTAATAACCCCCTATTATATCTCTATAATTATACATCTCTATAATGAGAACAGACACTCACTGATGTTATCACGCTTTGAACACCACAATCTATAGATTGGGAATAATAAGATAAATAATCATCACGTTCATATTATAACATTAAGAGAATGCCAAGCGTAATGTATCTTCAAATATGTTATAGAACCGTTGAACAGTAAAATACATTAATAATAACTAGGTTGTCGTGTGAAACATTCTAGGTTCAGGGGTTATTTTGTTTGGATTGCAGTCAGGAGGTTAATATGCGTTGCCTCCGTTGCCTCAGGATAATACTGCGGTGAAGTGCTCTAGAAACGTTTCTTTTCGATATTTAACGAATAAAAAAATATATGCTATTTTAATCATGTGATTTGACTAATAAACATTTAGTCATATATTTGCTGAACTTAAACAAGGTGGAAGTCAGTTCTCGAAACATACAAATAACCTATAAAAATGATTTTGGAGCTGCTAATGTTACTCCCTGAGAGAAAATTAGTTCTTACCCTTAGGACGCAAATGCCACACTGCAGTGAAGCATGGCGAGGAACATCGTGGCAGTCTACACAAGAACGACACCCTTCACTTGCTGGTGCTTTCCATATGTTTCGAAATTTTAAGGACGAACGCTGAGCCAAACAAATTAAAATGGAGGCACAACAATTGCTGATTTGAGAAATATACAAAATATAGCCATAAACTAGAATTGCGAAATAAAAAAAAGACCAGTGCACTAACATTTCCACATAATGCTGCTTCTGGTGCCTAATTGGTTAAGTGAAGCGTGAAGCGTGAGTTTTTCTCTTTTGGTCTCGTCTTTGACACCACCAGACATAAACCACACGAAACCAGACCCGTATAAGAAACCAAAAAGCCAAATACACAATAGTGTCACTGTGTCATATGCCCTCAGTACTTAAATTACTTATCTCGCCCAGTACTCGTCAGTGCCGGGTTAATTATGTAAAGTGATAAATTATAGAAAGAATTACACACAAGCGGAAGTCATAAATCACCCCGCGAATGCTCCGATGCACGCGCGCAACTGAGCTGTCAAAATTATGATTACCGCAAAAGTGTATGACATCTATTCGAGAGGGAGGTACTTGACGTTATTCAGGTAAGCCTGATATGTCTGCTAATCACACTATAAGTATACGAAAAACCAATAATATGTCTACTAATATGACATTAATTAAAAGTGTTGTTATTTAGAAATAATTATATTTTACTCTTATGTTGTAGATTTTCAAAATGTATTAACCCTTTAACCGCCGGTGCCGCATATATTCTGGTTTTCATTTTTTTATTAGCACATTAAGTACCACATTTTACATATGTTAAAAAAAAAATGTGACATCAACCAGCAAGATTTGAAAACAGTTGACCTCCATTTTGTCAAATCTGAATAATTTTCACTCACTTGAAGCTGTGGATCGCGTCAGCGAGACACAACTTCAAGTGGGTGAAAATTCAAGTTGAATAATGAGCCAACTATTTGTTAATAATACTACAAGGGAATGGTTTGTATCACTTTTGAGTTCAGATAGTCTCATGCTCAGACATCTTAACCCGTCTGAACAATAGGACTGACAAGTTGTTAATACAATATTACTACATCAATATTACGCATGTGGTGCAGCATTAACATTATTTTTTTTCTGCACTTCAAGAAAAAGTAAAAAGGCAAAAAAAAACGTGCAGGTTTTCAGTCTGATATCAAATATTTCATCAGACTTTTACTTTTTTACCCACTGGTCACTGGACCTGTTCATTCGTTTGCCATCTCAACTCCATGGAGAGCATGCAGTCCTGCAGCCATTTGGGCGCATTCAATTGATCATACACATTGCCATCTCTGCCCTATACTAGGTACTCATTTTCAACTGAGTCAAGTGAAGCATTTATTTGAAATTGTATTATTGGAATTGTATAAATCAATATTTTGTAAGCTGACGTATACAAACAACTTGATAGTGTTTGTCCAATGTAATTCACTGATATTGCACCAAAACAGACCACTTAAAATGGGCTACATATTAATGTATATTTTTTAGTTAGGTGGAGAAATACAAAATTATTAATGATAGTCTTAACAAATAGGAGAATAGACAGATAAGGGACAATTATTTCAATCCATAAAGTAACATATGTCCTAGCTCATCAATAATTAATCAATTTAGGTTGATATAAAATTATTCTTTACTATTTTGAAAGTATAGTATATGGAATATATATCTAAATTATATACGCCACTGTAATATTGCTTCACAACACCCCAAAGTTATTTTTAGTTGCAAACTTTAAACCAAATTACTGTATTAAAACTTATTTAGCAATTATTTTTTTAATTTAAAGAATAAAAAACCTAGCTGCACGTAAACCAGCAGTATGATTCCGTCATAACATACTGTGGGTATAGTTATAATTATAAGTTAAACACTCAGGAATTACCAAAAAACCATCACTGTCATGTTAGCTTCGTATATACATGTACCATATGAAACTTTCTTATTTTATTATTATTTTATTTCTTAAAATTTATACTATATTAAGATTTCTTTCTAAAGAACACTTTGTCTTTGGAGTACAGTCGTATTGTTAATTTTAACAAAGCTAACTAACTGGCTGTAGGCATTTTAAGCGGTTACTCTTGTCAAATTGCCTAATTGTAGACAAGCGCCCAATGTTGTTATAGGAAAGTAGATCACAAACAACCAATTTCCTTTGACTTTTCACACTTCAAATTGCAGTACCTGAATTTGTCACACACATTTTTGTCAATTACAATTATGCCAGTGCACCTTTTCATCGTCAAAATACTCCAGTATAATATATTTAAAAGGTGTTTTTTCAATCACGTCTGACAAGTAGGCCAACAGTACGTCAATCCACCAACAGAGACTGGACATGTTTTCAGTTTATATAAGCTGTGTTATTGTTCTGCTTCAACATCATTATCTGATTGCATTTCTCAAAGCTTGTCTACAGACAGATTACCCTCAACGAAAGTGAGCTCAAACTCATAATTAAGGGATAATTATAAATAATTTTTAAAGGACGGAAGTTAGCTTTTGGAAATAATAAATCAAGCGTCATGTGAAATACTCGATAAAGTACAACTCAAATACTTAACCTTTTCACTACCATACATGACGGAAATTTCCGTCGTCATTCGTCAATGAACGTAACCATAAAATGACACAAATTTTCGTCAAATATATACTACATTTATGTATTTTTCGTCATTTGAAGCTGGAAATTGCGTTAGCAATTCCAGCTTCAAATGACGAAAAATAGAACTCCCACACCAGTATATCTGGATCCTGGCATGCATTCCGGCCTGGAAGTCAAAGGGTTAAAATAAAAAAATTCAGACAAAACGAAAATATAATTCGTTGCAAAATCACTTTTGTTCGATAGCCAATAATTGTGCAAATCTGTGTTTTGCAAAGAGGAGGATGGGGCCTAGGGCACCGGAGTAAGAACAAATAGTCACTGCTGTAATAAAGGGTGGTATCTGCCACTTTGACCAGTGTCAGATACGGCCCTTTAATAATAAGGTGGGTGGTTATAATTGACAGGAGGCTATGACCCATGGCGTCAGAGTAAAACACGCGTCTCATTATAAGACAACAGGAAATAATCCACGAAACAACCCCCACACTTCCGCTGCCATCTACCTCAGTAAACGTGAGGCTTCAGCCTTACATTTCCTGCGACCACACCTACACTGTAACAGTCAACATTCCCAGTAATCACGAGACACCCACCCAATGCCGGGTTAACGTTGGGTCAGCGTGACAGAGGGTCGGCCAGCATTAAACCAGCATTACGTCAGCAACGAATTGTTTACTTGGTAATTATTCTCAAATAAAATTATTTTTAAAGATTGCCCCAAGCGTAAGAGAAGCAACTGCTTACTAAACGTACTAGCTTGTAGAACACTTTATAATTTATATGTTTGTTTTCCATGACCTGACACTGACTAAAGACCATAATGAGGCTGACTCAGAACAATGTGTTGGTACAGCATTGTGGAAAGTCGATAATATGTCTATGTATGGTGTTTCAAATTGTCAACAACAAAAACAGTTAGCAGAGTGGTTAGAGCTGTAACAGTAATTTATTTTCAGCACAGTTTGATTATTTACTATCCATAATTTCCCCAAATTGTGGTTACAATTATGAAAATAAAATACCAAAAATTTATCAGGTAAAACAATAAATGAGTGAATACGTTTTGTTGGGTTGTAGCGTGTTTCAAAGTATCTAATACTGACACTGCGGTGTATAGATACATTTACAAGGTCAACCGGTTATTTGATAAAAAAAAAACATTGTAAAAAACTTATTATAATAACTGATACTATAATATTATTCTAACAATCTAATTCTGCTCTAAGAATGCCAAGTTAACCCTAAGTCAACCCTCAAAGCCTTGAAATATTTTTATATGAACAAAGAGAACAAGGGGGGGGGATTTTTTTCAATCATCATAACTGCCTCAATTAACATTGAACTGATTGTTATGGGTCTACGACCATCATAAATAAATTATGTTTCAGTGCGGGGATCGACTTTATACGTCAGAATCTGACGTCTATCTGACGTCTAAAATGAACAAACATCACAGAACAAAGCAGACCCTTAATAACCCTCACTATGCATCAAAGCATCATTTTGCATTACTGAAAAATGACTTAATTTCCTACACCTAGGGTTTTTAGAATGAAAATTTCCATATAACTGTTTTAATAATAACACTACTTTTTTTAATTGTCACCCACTTCAAATCATCTTTATTTACTACAAGTCGGGAATTGCGACAGCCATTCGCGGCTTGTAGTGACTGAAGATTACAATGGCAAATTCAGGCTTCAAATGGTTAAGTGTTGCTGTATAGCTGGACCAATGCCGTACGACCATATGTTATTTGGGTTGGAATGGGCATGCACAGAGAACAGTAGATTATGTTGCCTTTGGCGGCATTTACTCTTCGGCCGCCAAGCGTGTATTATTGTGGCCAGGTGATGACAATAGCCACTGACGCTTACCATAAAGAAACAGTCTGTGCGCACTGTCATGGCCAAAAGCTATACGACTCACTCCTAACCCTGCCCCACCCCCCCCCCCCCCATCTCTAAACTCACTACACTAATTTGAAGAATAAAGCAGAACGAAAACATCAATGTGTTATAATCAGGTACGGGTCCATCTGTTTATGAATGGCCGCCCATCTAAAAACGACTGTGCGTTTATAAGCACTCGCAGCGCACTTGCTGCGAGTGCTTATAAACGCACGGTCGTTTTTAAATGGGCGGCCATTTATAAACGGATGGACCCGAACCTAATAATAATAGTGAGAAAAAAGTACACGCGCACGACTTGGGATCTAGTGGTATTTTTTAAAGATATCGTGTGATCGGACTGACAATTTACTGATAATTAACTTTAATCTAAGTATCGCATGTGTAGCGATAGAAGACTCTCCAACAGCTGTACTGCTGCTGTTTTAAAGAAAGAGTAAGGTACATGCATTTCCTGAGCTTCTGTAAATCGCATAATTGTGCATCTCAGAAGGCAAAGCGAAACGACACACGTTTAACCCTTTCAGGCCTGACTTTACACTGTCATCTTCATCCACTACAAGCCGCGAATTGCTGTCGCAATTCTCGACTTGTAGTGGATGAAGATGATTTGAAGTGGGTAAAAAATTCAAGAAAATTGTCATCTATTAGTAAACCAGTTTCATGGAAATATTAATTGTAAAACCCTTTGTTGTAGGAAAATTAAGTCTGTTTTCAGGGATGTAACATGTTGCTTTAATGCATCGTGAGGACTTAAAGGGTTAGTCGTTTGATCGTTACTCACAGGTATACTCATCTGTTATCCTTTTCCCTGCTGAACACTTTGACAGTGGCTAAGGTGAACCAAGCCTTATTCAATCATCAAGATTTTTTTCAATTGTTGCAAAAAATAATTTTGACTCGTTTGAAGGCATAACTTGAAGTTGATGAAAATATTCAGGCGTTTTGTATATGTTTTGTTTGCGAAAATATATTCCCGCGTGAACTATGCAAAGGAAAATTATGTGAAAAATGATGTAAAGTACTATACTGTAGAAATATAACACAATCTTATGCTCAAAAATGCTGGTTTCAAACTTGTGTACATGAACTACTTGCATGGGTTGTCAATGTACTTGAGATATTAGAATACACTGTTATTTTTCGAATAATAAATGATGATAAAAGAGACTCCAGACCACTGCAGATGATTGATTATTGTTCATTAACTCTACTCTATATTTAGAAACACTTTCAAGGCCTGGAACATATTTTTCGCAATTGGCAGATGTCAGGAGAAATAAGATAACCTTTATATTTGCAAACTGTATTAGTTTTTTTCGCAGAAATATGTTTTTTCCACTTGAAACTGGATATCCCGTCCGCGATTGCAGCTTCAAATGGAAGAAAAATACAGAAAACAACCCCGCAATGAAAGGGTTAACCGCCGAACAATATTATGGTCTTCGAGGTTTAACGTCCCATAAATATAATCGTGATCATGGCAGGCTCATAAACCTCTAACCCTTTCACCAGGAACATAATTATAATTAAAATATGGTTGAGAAAGAAACATGTACATGTTATAGAAATCTATGATTATATATATTGATAATAGAATTAAGGTAACTGCTTTAACCCTTTCAGCTCGGGGATCTTTTTCAGACCCCAGAATCTGACGCCAGATTCTGAGGTCTAAAGACGATCCCCACACTGAGAGAATTACAAAACATCTAATGCTCGCAGATCCATAACATAGGTATTCAAATGAATCATAAAAAACTAAGACATAAAGATAATTTCAAATTGAAAAAAACCCTTTGGTCTCCATGGTTTATAAAAAAAATGTTTCAGCGCTTCAAGGGTTAAAGAGCGTGTGGCGTAAACAAATGACATGTGAAGTACTGGATATATCTTTGAAAGATGATTTCGCTCACGAGGCTAGGGCGGTCATATATTATTATCATCTGACAAGTAGTGTCAACTGCCACAACCTCTGTCCAAAATTGGCAAAACACCTTAAAGATCGGTGCGGCATCGATGCGGCGATGGGTAGTTGTTCCGCCGCGGTCATCTGTGGACAATACACCTTTCAGAATTGTTTGATTGAAATTGGCTTGACATTGTGTCACGTGACCCGGGGCTACCGGGGAATCACGCGTGACGTCATCATGTAGGTAGCCGCGAGGGGAGGTACTGCGGTTGCATGACCCTGCCTGTGGCCCACTGCCAAAGCCCAGAAATCAAGACACGTTTGTCCTATGTTGGGTTAATGTTAAACCAACGTGTGCGACGTCGGCTCAACGTTAACCCAACATGGGGCAGATAACCATGTTTAATGATGACTAGTGTTGTCTTCAAAGTCACACAAAGTCAGAGTTGATTGCATTTGTCATGTTCCTAATAACATAAAGTTAGAAGTTCTTGCTTTACAAACTCAAATGTCTAGCTTTAAATGGTTTCTTCATTTTATGAAGTATTGCATGTGACATACTAGTAATGCTAGTTATGGGGGCTCTGTGAAATGACAAATGACAGAGTTTACATGTGACACTGCCCCTGAGTGTCAATGGTGTCGTTACGACAGGTTGAGTTTGGTCTGCCGCCGAGGCGTGCTACATGCGTGGCCAAAAGACAGGTGCCTGTCCTCCGGCGGAAACCGGATACTGATGGCCAAAAACTGACACATACGTACATACAGAGCGGCCAAAACACGTGTCACCGATCAACATAAACTCCAAAATGGGATCACATGTATCCACCAATGTGGGCAGGTAACGAAAATGGGGCTGTGTCTACACAGGTGAATGACAGCGAGTTAAAAATAACAATCCCAGAATCCCAGAATAAACGGAGGCAACTGACATTTTGTAGCGTGATACATACGTCCGTTTAATCACAGCGTTTGAAGATTGTCAGTTAGTAAAGCTAAGCTTCTTAAACCCTTACAACGCTAAATTATTATCTTTGTTTAAACCATGGAGACCACGGGGTTTTTCCATTTGAAATAATTTCTTAGTTCGTTCCAATTCATTCGAATACCTATGTTATCAGTTTACGACCATTATAAATATTTTAAAGGGACCCCTTGGGATGAGACATTTTCAATGTTGTCAATTTTGAAAATTTAATTTATATGAAGCTATGTAGCCTACTGATCTTAACTAAAAATACGAAAAAGTCAAAAAACAATTTTAAAGCACCGAAAAAGAGCGAAATAGTTGTATTTCCAGGTCGTATATTGCCATGTAAACAAAACAAGTCAGCGATATTCAGCACTTTACATCACATATTCCCACGTATCAGATGGTAAGATCAAACCAGTCGCCGCTAATTGGTGTATCATAGTCAGGACACAGGAGGACACACCTGCAGCACTGATTGTCTACCCAACGCTGGGCCGATGTCATCAGCACGTGGCCCAATGCTGTGAAAACATTCAACCGTCCTTCAGGTATACAAATAGTTTGTTTGGGTTACCTCTGGTTTCATAGAAATGTTGATTAAAAATATTTGTAAAAATATGAAAATTCTGAAAAAAATAAAAACATGATCCGTGGGATACACTACTCCAGTGCGGTCTTAAAAACGAAAATTGATGTCATCCCAAGGGGCTGCTTTAAATGGGTCTAAAGAATATCATCCACATTGTTATGGGATCAAAACATTTTAGACGGTGGAGTAGCTTTTCTGAGCTCAAAGCCTAAAAATATTTTTTGCAATTCAAGCTAATCTGAATAACACTGAATAAGATTAGTTGCGAAGTGGAGCATCTGAGATTGAAGACAAAGTATAACATTATGACTGTCAAGATGACTCCCATTGAAATCAAGGTACTCTGAATGCTTTACGTCACCAAACGTACTGGATCAGAACCTTCGGCGCTGGCCTTAACAGAAATCAACACCTGACTCTCATAACAGCATAAAATCTCTTCTCGTATATCACACTGTTATTTTGCTAGTTCGGAGTGTTTTTGCCAGCATTGTACGGAGTGACATATCACTTCTCATTGTGATCTATCGTACACTTGTTGTTCTTGCTCAGGGCTGTGGTACAAAGAGCAGTCTTGTCTGCTGTTCTGACCTGCTGGCCATCACGAATACCCCATCCGAATATGACTCAATTCCGGGCCAACGCCAAAAGGCATCGGCCCGGAATTGAGTCAAATTCGGCCCGGCGTTACCCGTTGGTATTGGCAGGTCTCTCTTTGCTCTGGGCTGCTTGGCATTTCTCGTTCACAGACACCTGTCTAACGGATTCCATCTGCATCACTCCTGTAACAACTATTCTCTATTTCTCTACCGTTTATTCTGCTGACCCGTGGCGAGTCGTGACTGCCAATACATATATTTTGATGGGTATATAGCAACAGCGTCCAAAGTAAAACATTTATACAACGGTGGTCCAACGTCGAGGACGTTGGGCCGACGCTGTATAAATGTTATACAAATGTTTTGTGTTTACTGGGTAACGACATTTTCAAACTTCAATAAAATCATACATATCTATTTTTCTTGTTCTCCAAAATATAACGTATTTTGACAATGGAATTCAATTGCATTGTATCAACATTTACAAGCTTTTTAACCATTAAAGCCCTGAAATAATGTTTATATAAACCATGGAGACCAATGATGCCATCTTAGTTAGCTCTTTCCGCTTTATTTGAATATCTATGTTATGAGTCTACGGCCATTATACATATTTAACTCTTTCATTGCGGGGATCGACATTACCTGACGTCCATAAAGTCGGTCCCCGCGCTGAAAGGGTTCATTATGTATAGCTTCGTACAAGATACAAAATTAATATTAAAATATAATATGCCCCGCAAAAAATAATAATATCGGCTAACTCCGCGCTGTCTCGTGTAAAGGTTTACAATAATGTTATAGTCAGAAATGTATGTCAGAGATTTTATATAGCCGTTACTTACATTTAGGGCTCCAGATAAAGCCATTGTCTAATTATTTCAATAAACATAATTATGTCACGAGACAAGCGATGATTGCGAAGAACAAAAAACAACAAGTATGTGTGTGAAGATTATGATTTAATAAATCAATAACAATGATCAAATACGTGTATGTATGTACATTTTGATTGACGCTGATAAAGCTGTGGCAAGGGGGGCATACAATGTTACAATGATCAAGAAATAAAGTGCAATCATGGAAAAGCGATGTAGGGTGATATGATATGCTGTGCGATATTATTATCGAATTATCCCACAAGAAAAATAATGAGGTAGTAAGAACATGCGTACTGCCGTGCAAAGCATAAAGACAGTAACTGCTTACACGATCCTTTGCTCCCGAGTTCACTCACAATGAATAAGAGGACGTTCATTGTACATCTTTGTTGGTCACTGGTTGCATGCTCAGTATACATGGATTGTTCACATTTTATTTAACCCTTTAACCGCCGGTGCCGCATATATTCCGGTTTTCATTTTTTATTAGCACATTAAGTACCACATTTTAAATATGTTATAGATAAAATGTGACATCAACCAGCAGGATTTGAAAAGAGTTTACCTCCATTTTGTCAAATCTGAATAATTTTCACTTACTTGAAGTTGTGGATCGCGTCAGCGAGACACAACTTCAAGTAGGTGAAAATTAAGATTGAATAATTTGGCGGTGAAAGGGTTGAAACAGGGCTGAAGAATGTGATTGCTCCCAGAAGTTCAAATAATTCACACCCGTTCGTAAGTAGTTGTAGCTACTGGATCATACAATGAAAATGATCTTTCAGACAAATATACGTCAAGCACCGTTACAGCGGTTGGCTTGACGGTCAAGCCAACCGCTGGAACGGTGCTTTTCTAATATTCAAATCCCGTGACGACAGAGATGAAGGCGATAATTATGATAACTGAGATCTGTGATGAAGTGATGAAAATGATTATGACAAAAATTACACTATAATACAATGATGTGATATATATACATAAATACATAGATACATAAATATACATACGTACATAAATTCTTAACAAAATAATAATGAACTGCACGTGGTCAGAAAGTGCTATTAGACCTTCTCATGAGTTACCAGCAATACAGGTTAGTTATTATTGTCCTACAATGGTTGTTCTCGCTCTCCCTCAGCATACGAATGCTTAGTAAAATGGTTGTGCATGGCGGTGTGCATAAAGTGCGTGATTCAATGTACGATTTGTGCGTTGTGTGTGTGTGTATCTCTCTTTGTGTGCACTAAGCTATCTAAACACTACATTTAACTCAAATTGTATGCGCCATGTTTTCTTATTCTAAACATTATAATATTCATTTCAATCCGCAACATAATATAACAACAATGTCCAGCTAATTTGACGGACCACTGTCCCAATGGGGGACATGTTGGGTTGAACTCGATACGCGTTGTTAAACCAATATTGCTATAATGGTGTTCCATTGTCTACGGCACTGGTTTTGTTTCTTTTTATGAGCGTCAGTTGTATTCAATTTTAAATATTAGGCCTATCATATGATCACATCCATCAGCAAGTAAGATGCATTTGGTGACGTCATACCCTGTAGTGTGACGTCAGAGGTGCAGCAGGGGGCCACATACCCCTCTGCATACTGTACTGCATCATGTTGGCAGGAGTAGAAGCCCCATGCATTGGAAAGTATCCTGCAGACATCATGGCGCTGGCGTAGTAGGGATGCCTTATGCCGTCACGTTGAGGTGGGGATACCCCCATAGGAGAGGTGCCCACCGGTTCAGATGTAGGTATGTGAGATTGCGATGACTTCTCTACTTCCTCTTTACGTGGACTCACCAGAGATTCCACACTGAACGGACTGAGATGTTTTCCGAGGGGAGATTTCTGGCAGTCCCCGCACAGCGGAGACCCCTGCTGACCGGGTTTGACAGCAGATAGAGGTCTGTGACACCGCATACACTGATCTCCCCGAGATTCCTCTACAAAACAGATAATGTAACCATTAGTTAATGAAATAGGCCTAATGAAGAGAAATATCGAATATATCAAAATATAAAAGCACCGACAAAATTTAATTACCAAAGTATTCAATATTCAGCTTAACCCTTTATGCCCACACGATGCATTAAAGCATCATTTTACATCCTTGAAAACAAACCTTATTTTTCTACAATTAGGGGTAGCAATTTTCTTAATTTTTTAAACCAAATCAAATCATCTTCATTCACTGCAAGTCGAGAATTGCGACTTGTAGTGGATGAAGATGACGACGGTAAATTCAGGCCTCAAAGGGTTAAGTTGCACAAATTATCAGGTCAACCACATGATTTTCCTCCTGACACAGCTCGCTGACCCTTGTTATAAATATAGTTTCCCTTATTAACGATAATATTCATGGGACAGTTAAAACAAAAATTGTATATATTTAGGCTTATTTTTCAGATATATACCTTCATGAGTTTTGAGATGAGTTTTCAGATTACACTGCAGGGCAAACTTCTTCCCACAAACATCACACGTATGGGGCTTATCACCTGAAATTATAAAATGAATCATGCAATCTCAATTTATAATTACAACACCCTTATTTATATTTATATTACCCTTAAAGCGCTGAAATATTTTCGTATAAACCATGGAGACCAAAGGGTTTATTCAAATCATCATAAATGTCTCAGTTAGTTCATCTGACTACTTATGTTATGGGCCTACGGCCAATATAAATATTTTAATTCTTACAGAGTGGAGACCGTCGTTATACGTCAGAATATGACTTCTGTCAGTATCTGACGTCAATAGACGTCACATTCTGACCAATTGCAGTTTCTTGAGCAGTCAATAGTAATATGAACGAGAGTGGTCCGTTTGGATTGGCTTTTTGTCTACATCCTTACGTTCATTAGTAGTTTGAATATTCTCCAGTGATAAATGCACACAAATACAAGAATATTTTTTTTTAGCTTTTGCATCATTTTATGGTTCTGATAGCTTCACTCCATCCAATGTCTCTCACGCTCATTCTGAAGAACGAGCCTGAGTAAACTCAGAACGAGCCTGAGTATACTCAGTACAAGTGAACATCCTACCACGGCAAAGTGCTACATGACATAGGAGATAACTTACCAGTATGGAGAAGCATGTGATTCTTCAGGTTGGTCTGCTTGCTAAAGCCTCGCGAACAGATATCACATCTGAAAGGCCATGACCCGCTGTGGACATACATGTGACTCTTCAGATCTCCTGGTGTGGGGAACGACTTGCAGCACAGAGTACACTTGTGTGGCTTCTCCTAAGAAAACACAAAACATAGTCATCCATTAAGGCCTAGCGTATTTTTTCATTTGCAAGTATTGTAGTATTATTTGGTCGCGGAATGGGAACTATATGTACTTCAATCTGCGTTTTGTTTTCCTCATTACCGTCACCTTTCTCCAACTTTTACAATATATAACCATAATATGATGTAATTATACTATTATGTAATCATAATATTGTCGTGTATCCATATTTAAAGATTCAAACGTTTTCATTTCTATCTATGCATTTTGATGTTCAACAAAACTAAAACGTGTCGAACATTGATAGACAAATTATGAACACTTTTACTCGTAATCCAAGAGTATCATCATAGATTATGTCTTTTGTGATATTTATTGCATTTAGCTTCGTAAACTATTGAAATCAGCGCCCAGTGAGTTGTTTGGGTGTATCCTTACCTTTCTATGTGTCATTCTGTGGTAGTAGAGGTTGGAGCTGGCGGTGAACCTCTTCCCACACACCTGACACTCATGTGGCTTTTCACCTGAGTGAATACGTCTGTGAGTGTTGAGAGAGCTAGACGTACTAAAGGCTTTGCCACATACATCACACGCGTGAGGCTTCTCTCCTGTCAAAGATAGAGTAAAGCAAAAATAAAATATACATCATGAAGAATGTTTTTTTCACTTTGAAATCATCATAAATCTCTTAGTCAGCTCTTTCCGCTTCATTTGAATAATATGCTATGTGTCTGCGGCCATTGTGAATATTTTTATTCTTGCAGCGTGGGGATTGACTTTAGACGTCAGAATCTGACGTCTAGAGACGTCAGATTCTGACGTCTAAAATCGATCCCCGCGCTGTAAGGGGTAATCATTATATTACGATCTTATTCTCTAGCTCCTGAAATGTCCAACAACTACAAAAAAATTATAGACGATGACTTTAATTTTATTGAATGATTTTACATTTCAAATTAAGCTTTAAAATAAACCCGAACTACTTCAACGACGTAGCTTGGAATGCATTCAGCATTTTTGGCTTTAAAGTCAAACACATCAGTTTAAAGCCAAAGTGACAAGGTTATTTAAGGATTGTGGTTTGGTGAATTACCTATTCCCATACAGCACACCTAGTTTAATTACACGTTGTCATCCCTTACCTGTGTGTGTTCTGGTGTGTCGTTTCAGCAGTGATGGACGGTCAAACTTTTTGCCGCAGACCTCACACGGCAGCCAGGTTTTCTCCCTCCTCCTGGCCGGATACTGCTGCATTCCCAGGGCTGGACTCTGTCCTAGGGATCCCCCAGGTGGGGACACCAATCCCATGGATGGATCAGATGGCGGGGAGGTGAAGGAGGGAGGAGAGAAGGCTAAAGAGGAGGCGGGAGAGGACATGTTGCCATCTGCATCGCGAGGACTCTCCACTTTAAGCGAAGAGTTCTGAAATCAGAAAAAAATCACAAATATCAGATACCATTCCTTTGAGCCTGCTGTTTTCACAGAATTCATACCTTGTTTTTCTTTTGCACTTGTTAAGCTACAACCAGTGACACACAAGAAAGATAGTTTGATATGTATGTTCCAACTCGATGAAATAATACATAGTTAGCATTTACTTAGGTTTTGAAAAGTTGACAATAATAAACAGATACGTCCCTTGAATTCTGTGTATTTATAATCAATTCACTGTGCATGGTCTCAGTTAGATAACTTTTATGATGTTAAAACACTTACACTACTTCCTCTTGAGTCATTGCTGACGTCACTGGCCGGAGAGAAATGTGGTTCACGTGAGGGTCTGTCACCAGGTGATGAGAACAGTGAAGTCATTCTGGTTGGTAGTGGAGACAATGAGGTCATCCTCTTGGAGGGATGCTCTGACATGGCCGTGTGCGTGAGAGGTGGAGACACAGATGTGGAGTTGAGGCATCTCGTGAGTGTGAGAGGTATTGGTGAGGGCAGTGACACTGGACATGGTGATGTGAGTCTTGAGGAAGTCACCGTGTTCACCTGGTTGACCTCGTCATGTGTGGGGATCTCATCACCACAATCTATTCTTTGTCTCTTGGGTTGTGGACCCTCTGTGTCTGAGATGTCATCGACTATCACATCCTCATCATCCTCTACATCTATCTCCTCGTCTTCTTCTTCTTCCACGATGTCCTCCACCACCTCTTCCACTTCCTCAACCTCTTCTTCTTCATCGCAGTCAAAGAACACTTTCAGTTCAGTGTTGGTTTCAACATACTTGACAATCTAAAATAAATTGATTAAAAATATATTATTAAATCATTCTTCTTCAATCTGTGTGATAGAATATCCTACATGCTGATATGCACAATCTCAAAAAGTCTATGGTTTACATACAAGAAAATTATTAACTTTCCAGAAATTGCAAAAATTAAAACTTTATTTTGTTGTTTTACAATGCCATTCATACATTATCATAGTTTTTGGTCAAATTTCTCATAATGATTTATTCTTGCTATTTTCACCTAATACTGCAAATGCCTATGAGACCTGTTTTTTATCAATACGTGCTACCCAGCAAACACAAAGCATTTGTATAACATTTATACAACGTCGGCCCAACGTCTTCGACGTTGACCCAACGTTGTATAAATGTTAAACAAATGTTTTGTGTTTGCTGGACATAGGCTTAATCATAATTATTACTCTACTACTGCTCTAATCACTGGTGGTACCTACCTGAAAGACCGGTAGGCCCTTGATCTTGGTGGCCACCACGTTCACCTCGTCCAGGGATTGAGCACGACACAAGAAACGCACCCAGTTACAATGTCTGACTGGACGCTCATCCACCTCGAATACCTCATCATATCCCCCAAACTTACACCGCACCTGCACAAAAGATTAGGATAATATTTTAAAGTTTAATTATATTTTATATACTAACATAAAATGTCAGTAGATAATCATGCTGCAATAAAAAATCAAAAAGATTGGATAATATAAATACATGCACTTTACATTACAATCCCATTTCTGTAAATAATAATAAGAAATATGATATGCATGCAAAACACTACAAGAGCTTACATATTCATAAAAATGATATTTCCGAGTTTCCTAATTATTTGTTTACTTATTTAGTTATTATCGCAGTCTTAAAATGAATGGCCTTGAATACAATCGTGTTCCATTTATTGTAGTTTTTGCAGAGAACCTTTAAAAGCTACAGTAAATTTCTAGAAATTATTTTGAAAAAACATTTAGAAAACGTTTTCTGAAAAATTCTGAACAATTAAAAAAGTATATGCAACATGCACCTCTCTTATAAGAGGTAAATATCAACACGCTGCATTATAACAAATAGGTAAAGCTGCATAATTTGGCGCGATTTGTGCCTATCTAAACGGACTTAATTTAATCCATACTTTGGTGTCTACTTAACGTCACATTTCGCCAGGAGAATCTGGGAAGAATTAGAAACTGACAGAGATCTCGGCATGGGGTCCACAGATAGCCACGAGGTCACAGATTAGACAAGGCGATGGGCAATACGATCTAATTGTTAATTGGTTATTACGGGATGAGATATTCGCCCAGCATTGCTGCAACATTGAAGCAATGCTGAGCCGACGTTTGTTCGTGCCTGGTGGTCGCTTTTAGATCAGTTGTTTTATTCGGCTGACAATACACATTGAGTGACACAGATGACCCCGTGGTTTTAAAACAATCACTCGGTGTCAAACAAAACCACGCTCGCTTATAATTAGGGAGAGAAGTCATTGTTGTCAGTTTGATTGCGTGGCTTATGAAGAAAACAAAGACAAGGTTAACCCCCCGCGGCTAGGAGGATCAGTCCTGATGGGGGGCTCATACCCCCCGACTGGGAAGTCTATTCCAAGCCTCATCCGGGGACTATTGTCTTAGAGATAGAACCAATCAAACTGTACATCCTGCCCCACAGCGAGGCGTCGCGCGCAGCAGGCAATCTTGATACTATTGAATAGGGTTTTTAGCACAAAATGTTTTGCCTAAAATTTTAAACCATTCGTTAAATGTATCTGAGAAAAAAAAACGAAATAACGCATTAGGGTTAACCACAGTGACAATTCGATGTATTAAAGTATTGAAATTTATTCATGTTTAACTCCTATTAAACTATTTATTATACAATTATTAACTATTTTATTCCCATAACAACATGGTTTTTATGAATAGCGTTTCAGTATTTTGATGTATTTACTATACATTGAGAACCGTGCCGTTTTCTCTAGCTATACTATAAAGTGACTAACAAGACGTGAAAGTTAGCTTTACTAAACACGAGTGTGAGAGAAAACCATTACTCGCCAAGTTATATGTATTTAAATTTTCACCCATTTAAAGTTGTGTCTCGCTACCGCGACCCACAACTTTAAGTGGGTGAAAAGTACTTTTTATTTGTTTTAATTTGCGACCAAAAATTAGAAAATATTGATGTTTAATCACACAATATAATTCCCAACAACTGTCATTTGCTAATAAACCCAGATATAGTGATACTTGGCGCCTAAAGGGTTAACACGGTTATCAGAATGGACGTGACTGGTGGTCGCGGTGATTTCTACTGTGAAATTAGCCGCATTACGGCTCATCCTGGTATGGTGAGATCATTGATTAGAGAGGAAGCACATCCAGTAGAGTGGTGAATAGAGTTTACATGCGGGGCGCCGACCAGCATCAAAGCACACCCAGATACAGACGTTACGTCATCAATCGTCATAGGCGCGAACACTAATTAAAGTCAATTCGGCATCTGGCGCCCAATGAATAATAATTAAGAGTTGGTCAAGATGTACAAAGGCAGCATGTAGATGAAGCTAGGAGGAGGCTGGTTGCCAAGGATTTACTTCTTTCATCTGATTGTGTTATCTACCAGGAAAACAATCAACCACTGCACGCTATACACGAACGGACAGCTGTACAACTTTCTATGCAGTATCCGAAACTGTTTTAGTTAATTTTTTTTTAATTTCATAATAACATGTTTTGTAAAACAAACGCTAGCCTATAATTCAAACAAAAATACTGCATTGTTAGCCAACGACAATTTAAAATAAAATAAATGTTAATTACTGCATCTGTTCGAGGCGATCCACTGAAGATGCTATATATTCAATATTTTTCGATTTAGGCCATGATAAACGTCATTTCAAATTCTAAATTCGAGTGAAATACTGATACGGCTAAGTAATGAGCCGTAGAGATGAGAGGGTGCGTCCAGATTTCAGACATCAAAATGTAAACGTTAAACTAAACAGTGCGTTAACGTGACGTAACAGGCAGAGGGTTACACAGGCTTACTGATGAGATTCTCGTGTGGCGTATTAACCTTATAAATACTAGCGGCCACATAAGTGATCAAATAAACATGTAACGAAATATATTTTATATTATTTGTATTTATATATTTGTGTGATAAACTTTATAGCCTTATTTTTTTTTGTGGAACGTTGTGTGTTCCTTGCCATCATTTGAACAATAGCTTTATATAGGCTAGTTCTTGATATGAATAGTAATATATAGGGCTATTTTTAAATTTGGAAATTACGTTACCAAACTATTAAAGATAATTATAATTATGGAAATAAACATACACATTTTTCATGCTTGATTGCTGTTGAATACATTATTCGCTTCTTGTATTTGAAGTGTTAAAAGCAGCACACATTAGTAGAATTGAGTATTCCATGTAAAGTGGCGATAGTTAACTTGCGACACATTTACAGATTCCTGTTCTGCCCTTTATGGGGGATCTGCACGCATTAACCCGGGTGTGAGAGTCTCTGAATATGCCGCGCACGGCTGAAGATTCCTTCAAAATATCTCAATTCACGTAATAAGATTTGAGATGCATCGATTTGAAAGTATAGATGATTGCTGATTGCCTGGATGCGTGTGAGTTTCAATCCAAAATCCCGAGGGTGCAGTTTTCAATCGTGAATCCACATGACAACTTCAGAGAAACGGAATTAAGCCATCAAGCAGTTGACTCTCATAAACACATGACTTGTTGGTTTAATGTTGGCCCATCGTCTCCGACGCTGGACCAACAATACTAAAACTAAAATGGGCTGGTGCGAGCTCAGCTGGGTGGCTGTCAGCTGTAAATCTGCTAAATTTCCCCAATGTTATCTTGAAATCGCAGACTTTCACATGCTAGTCAATGGTAATTTCATACTCTCTACTGGAATAGGTTTTGTCGTCTTTCGTATTTTGCTAAAATAATATTTTCATCAGAGTTTTGCGACTGTTTAAAAAATATTCCATTTTTTACATTGAGCAAAAAGCTGTATTTCCCCAGCAATGGCGATACGTCTACCATGTGGTTTTAATGTTGGCCCGCCGTCTTCGACGTCGACCCAGCATTAAAACAGCATCGTGTAGACGTATCGTGTTTGTGGGGATCTTCATAGATGGGTGTATGTCTTTAACCCAGGCCACCAGGATCGCAGTCAGTCTCTTTGATCCGCTGCTGCACCTATCCCACCACACTCTACCAGACGCATCTGGTGCTACGATCATACACTCTGGAGAAACCCACTCATTCCTATGCGCCATTATTGTAAATCTCACGAGGAAAATTGCGAGTTCTAGTTTTTCTTTACAAAACAACGCCTACCCAGCAAACACATACGAATTGTATACCATTTATACAATGTCGGACCAGCGTCGAAGACGTTGGAACGACATTGTATAAATGTTATACAGCTGTTTTGTGGTTGCTGAGATATTAACCCTGATCCACCCCAATATCCGTACTCCGTTCAATTTGATGTAGCAGAATGTGATATAATTAAATACACCATATTTTTATCAAATTCTGATCTTAATTTATAAGACAAATAAACACTGAAGTGGAAAAATGTGAAATTTGCAGACTGCATCCACTGGGGATGAAATGGTTAGCAGAGTAGACTAATGACCTATAATGTGAAGTCTGTTTGAGGATATGCTCATACCATCTACACCATCAGCCACCTGGCGGGCTACCTGCACATCACATCTTAATTATCTATCTATTTACCTCTAACTGCTTAGAGCACACCTCTCCGTTAACCTATCAATGTGTTAGGTATATATTTAACACAAAATAATAATTATTTTCATAGCTGTTGTGCGTCGATGCTATTAATTTGTATTTGGGGAAGATTGTTCAACAAGATTGTTCAAATCCACGCCTATAGTGTAAGAAAGAAAGCATGATTTACATTTCGCCTGAAGTCTTGTCCTGTAAATTGTCAGTTCCTATTTTCAGTCATTTGAATCTGGAATTGCTAAGGCAATTTCGAGCTTCAAATGACAAAAAATAGTTCTGTTTATGAACAATATACACCAAAATTGAACATTTTGAAGACATCATTCGCCGCAAAATATTAACAAAAAAATCATCAGGCTTGAAATGTATTTGAAATTAATTATATATACAGGTATAGCATGTCAGTGGTTAAAATTACTACGTTTAATTAAACTGTACAATTAAAATTAAAATTAGGCAGTGGCTAATCGTACGTGATTCTTTATAATGTAACTCTATGGGCAGCCTCGTTTACGAAATAACGGGCTACCATTGACTGTCATTATAACATTGCCGTACGGCTAGCCACTCGTATACAAAATAACGTGGACTATATAGTTTACATGGAAAAAATCTGAAAAACAAGCTCAGATCCAAAAGTCTGTAGTCTTAATATAGATTTCTTGCACGGATCAAGGAAAATTATTCTATCTTCCTTGCCCGAATACAAGGACCAAAACCCAGCATCGAGAAGCATATTGCTAATGTATTGAGATGAGCTATCGGATCAGCCAGCAGTCGATACAATTACCCGATCTGATGTAGGCGTACACGAATAATTAATAATTCTATATCCCCATAATTAGCCGTAAATAGCTGTGTCACGATTACAGGCTAATGCTCGGGGATTGAATGTATAATACGTGTAGATTAAATACACCATGTATTCGATTTTATAACGAATTAGCGTATACCGTCGCCGACCGTTTTTGTTAAATCTCTATGATACTTGACAAATGTGATGATGCATGCATGAGGCCTCTACTAAAAATCAAGATCTCTCAATTTTAGTGAGCTTCACGTCGATGCGAAGTTCCTAAGCACGAGTGATGTAGGCCTATACTGAATTATTAGGTTTCCGACGTCGACCCAGCATTAACCCAGCATTGGGTCAATGTATCGTGTTTGATGGGTTGTCTATACGGCGAATCGCGTCCAATTACACGCCATGGACTTGTTTACCAAGCCTGTCAGGCGACTCCTGGCGGCCAATTCCGGCGTAATTTATGCACCTTTTCCACGGATGGATTGTCGCTAATTATCCCGGACATCTGAACGGGATTCGTCGCGCTCAGGTTCCAGAGGCTGGGTACGAACCCGACACCCCGGAACGACTCCCTCTGTATATATAGGCTTAGATACTGTAGATAATACTCCAACCAACCTATCTCCATATACATTAATCAAATTAAGTGCAATTTTATTTTGAGCAAGATGTTTTTTCAAACTATTCTGTATTTTATGTATTTGCCGCAACTATTGAAAGTGTAGAATGTGATGATGGTTTTCTGATATTTATTGCAGCATAGATTATATACATATGCTCCGATGTACCAATTTATATTTTGTCACCCACATCCTCATGTGAAATGATCTTACAAATAGATCTATAGCACTGTACTGTATCAGAAATACATAAAGACACATGTCTTTCTGTATTTCTGACTATATGCATATCCATACTAAAATAATACCTTGTTTTTAAAAATAAGGATTGTGTTTAGTTGCAAAATAGCTTATCGCATAAGAAGGCCTACAGTTATGTATAAATATTATCAACATATTACCGCTCAAATGTATATTAATCGTCATAGGACTGTTGTGCTTCAGAAATGATTGACACGTATATATATGTAGATATACAAATTAGTTACAGACATATTTATTTCCAATATATTTTCACTTTTTGAACGCAAAATAACCGTTCAACCACTAATTATTTTATCAGCATATAGCTATAAATGAACAAAATTAAAAGGTTCTTGGCTTTTTACAAATTTCACACACCCTTTGAACACAATGTGAACGGATATTGTGAACTATTTAAGACACGGACACCGGTGATCAGACGGTTAAAGCGGATATATTACAGTGTAAATGACATGAAGACAATGTGTGCAATGATGAGGTCATTCTAAGTGGTCATCCCCTGGTCAAGCTCGCCTGCAATCAGCTCATTTACCGATTTAGCCAGACAAAGGGTGCGTCAGTATCCACCCTTTGCCTGCCGAAATGCTCACAATAAATACGATTACTTCTATTTTACGTCCACGCTCTTTTTTGAATCGCTCTGCGATTCAAAAAACGGCGTGAATGTAAAATAAATATTCTAGCGAAATGCTCTTGAAATATATCGCAGAAGGGGCCTAATTCCCTAAAAAAATATTCCAAAGTTGATCACAGGGCTAATAGGGTTCAGTAAAAGTAGTTGAAAACACAGACTGAATAATAGAGTATTAGAACAATAGGTGTGACATGCGGGTGTCATCAATAAGTACACAAACCAAGGCAATCCCCCAGTCTAATTGACCAGGTAACCTCATTAAATGTTTTTTCCATTCACAGTGATCAGCTCAAACTAAACTGATTACAATTAGTTTTCTTATTGAATCTGTGTGCCAAACTATTAATATATACATACAGGTTCAGTGGTTCTATAGTATGCTTTAGTATTAACTGAAAAGCCTTCGTTAAATAATGTTTATGATTTATTGTTAGTTATTGTTTTTATTATCTTATTTATTATAGGTTTTCATATTTAATTACACTATATTAGGTCATTACTCCACTGAAGAACATAATTATATTATTTAACATAAATTCGTACATTAATGATAATCATGATAAGACGTGTAAACCATTTTTATTGTAATGACAAGAGCATATATTGTATTAAAGCATAAACATTATCGAGTAATAAATTGTTATCTATGATGATAATTTTATAAAAATGAAGTTATAATCATGAATAATATTAGTTAAATGACTTATGACCCTACCAACGGTTTTATAATGCAAAAATTCAACTATAGCCGGATTCACGGAGGGCACAGATAGCACTATAACATGACATACAGGTGGAAGGCGGACATGTTTAGTGTAGCAGTTTTCTCATCGTCAGTCAGCCAGATATAAGCCGGAAAATCCAATGTTGTGTTTATGTTGGCCCATCGTCGAAGACGATGGGCCAACATTAACCCAATATTGGTTAAACGATTATCGCCGAGGAGGGCCGCCCCCGCGGTGGTGGGTGTGGTGAGCGGGGGCAGTGTATGTACGACCCGCCCCCAGCTGACTGACCCCCCACTCCCCACCCCGCGGCATGGAGAGCCGCCGGGGACGCCAGGCGTTTTGTTTAGGCCTCAGGCTGCGAGATTCGCCATTTCAGGATCACTTGGTCGCACCACTTCACACACCCTCTAGACCCCCTCCTTATATTTAATTATCACAAATAATATCACTGAAATCCACGTCATTATAGGTCACTTCTATTAGTGATAAAATAGCACAATATTGTGATTAATATACATCATATAATATAATTATATACTGTTTTGTGTAGTAATGAAGTATAATTTACGCCGACTCAATTTGATATTTCAATGTTTTATTTTCCTATAATTTATTTTAATCATACTTAATAATATAAGTATATAACAGCTGATTACACGAAAACCCTGATAGGCCCTAATAATAACATATATATTTATCAGTTATATTTTTTCAAACTGCATGCTAGTGATTTATGTCGAGAATAATGACCTTTTACAAATAAGTATATATGTTCCAGCCCAGGGCTGTATTCTGCCGCTCAAAGACAAACAGCAGTAACTACTTATACCTTACAAGTAAGCAGTTACTGCTCTTTATCTTTACGGGCATGTCTACTGTACCCCTGGGCTGGGGGAGGCGCTGTTTGGAGAGGTTGTGAGTCAATCAGGATCTATTTCAGCGACAGAGGGATACACAATGTGATGATGAGGGTGAAATAGACATTTCTGAAATCCATACAGGTCAGGTTTTACTAGTTTTCTCTTGCAGTATATAGTAAGTTAAAATCAAATAAAAGAAATCATACATTTCATGTTTTGATCACGCGGTCAATTTAGAACTATAACAAAAATAATAATGTGAATTTTAAGTAGTATATATTTAATTATTTTAAGATATACATTTCAAATAATTTCGATTATGTAACTTTATCTTTATTTACAGCCGAGTAGAAACACTTTTCAAAATGCTCATCAATGTAATAATGTTTAAAAAATGTACGAGGTTGATGTGCAAGCATGTGTATCGGGATAACACAAGAATAACGCTGTAATCAGGTCGGGGGGGGGGGGGGGTAATATTTCCGTTATCAGCTGGTATCGGTGTGTGTACTCTACGCTATGTTTACACCCCGAGCCATCTTGTCACCCGTTGAACCAATGCTGGTACAATGTTGTGCCAGTTGGCCCAGCATTGTACCAGCATCAGTTAAATGTCAGGTATTTGCAGGGCAGTGATAAGCCTCATTAAGCCCCTGACGAATTCATCTCACGTGGTCAATTTCAAATCTATATCACACGGACTCTGATAACCTGCAGGTTTCTGTTGTAAAAAGAACAAGTACAGTGGAATCCAGCATGTGTGAGCAGGAGAATTTGGAATAAAAAATAGAAAAATTTTACCCTTTAACCACCGAATAATTCAATTGAAATTTTCACCTACTTGAAGTTGTGTCTCGCTGACGCGATCCACAACTTCAATGAGTGAAAATTATTTAGATTTGATAAAATGGAGGTCTTTTCAAATCGTGCTGAAGCGGTACTGAATGTGGTGATAATCAAGTGAAAAACCGAATATATTCGGCACCGGCGGTTAAAGGGTTAATGGCCACATAGCAAAGTTAGTCCTCAGCAGAAAAATGATTTGATCCTAAAATATTCTTTAAATTTTTACTGATCAGTGACTCCTTTATACACAGTGTAAAACACTTTTATATTTTCTATCTTCTCGAGAAGTTCAGGCTGGCAATATGTGTAGTGACTGTTGTAATTGAGTGTACATAAATGATTCTGGCAAATACGACCACCAATAAAAACAGATTCCTGTGTAATTTTTCCCAGGTAATATATAACAATTATATAGCCTAATTAAACAGGCGTCAAATATGTCACCTGCTTAAATGCATACTTGTAGTTCGCTGATGTATGGTTACTATTATATTTTCTTAGTGACACACGCGAAATGGAAATACATTTCTTGAAAATGATAGGCCTATACAAAATTTCAGCAGTATTACGGGTTTGTCAAATTTATTTTAAAGTATTATTAGTCCGGAATACCTTTTTTTATTATATTGGTAGGAAAAGTTTTCTCAAGGTCTGAATAAAAATATTTTTGTATTTTAAGAGCTATTAAACAACTTCGATTTGGTGAGCTAATAATTTTTTAATTATTATAATTCTGGCTGTAGAATATAAATGGTTTACCGCTATGGACAAGTCGTCCATGCAAGGCGCAGTGCTCCCATCTAACACAGGACGTCGGCGTAGTGTTGTTTCAAAGTTGGTCCAACGTGTACGACGTTGGCCCAACATTGAAACAACACTACGCCAACATCATGTCTTGACCTGGCTGGTGGTTTCGCCTTATTGACCTGCATTCCTACAAGACGACCGTGAAATATGCCACAGGTTTTCAACCACAATCAACCATTAAATCCAAAGGCAGCCTTATAGATTTTTCTAAAACCATTTTAATGATTATAATATTTGATTCAAATATACAAATTGTTTATACAATCTTGGGGCTTAATCTGAGGTAATTCCAGACGCTTAAACTGGTAATTGTATAGGATTTAATAGGATAATGTTTGATATACGGTGAATAAAATCCATGCTAGATCTTTATGTGATTAAAAATTAATTATACATTAATTTACCAGATTTAGTGTCAAATATCTAGACTGCTATTTCAGTTTTTGTAATTTCCTAAGTCCTCAGGTCTCCCCCGCCCCCTCTCACGCATGTCATGGATGTGGTGACACAGCCAGTGATCCCTATGATCCCTAGATCAGGCTCAATTAACATCCTTAACACGGAAAGTATAATCAGATGATTCCATTTTCCCTGGTTAGACTAAAGCTGCAGCAATGTTCATACACATGCATAGTTGAACAATATAGTTCAATTTATTCCACTGTCACAGTGGTCCATTATTTAACGACACCATTGTAATAATTATAATGATTGTTTATGTAGAACATAGTAAAGTAAGCACACCTTAAATTTATCATAGTTATAGTTATCGCGCAGCAAAAAAAATATATAACTGTGGCCGTTGCCTGACCATTGGCCTGCACGATCCATGCTGTAAACGCGGCTATTCCCGGGGGAGATGTGTTCGGGTACAGGGTGAGGGGGTTCAGGAGATGGGGGCGCCACAGAGCCTGATGAGGGTAGTTAGTGACGCCCCCTGCTGGCAGGGTGACAGACTAGTGATTGATCAGGGGGATGCTGTCCGCCTCATCTTGTTAACAACCCACCAAACACCGCACGCTCAACTAACGCTGCTGCAATATTGGGCCAATGCCACAGAAGGCGGTTCAACGTTAAAACATCATTGAATCGATGCATCGTGTTAGGTAGGATTATGGCACTATATACATTATTCTAACGTTCAATCAAATATACAACAAAAATATCAAATGTTAAGTTTTGGTCATGAACCAGAAATTAAGAAAATAAGTCTAATTGTAGCTTGGCAGCGTGCAATTTTTTATTTTTTTTGTTAATATAATTATATTTTATTGATGTTATATTTCCAGCAGTTAAAGGGTGTTGTATATGTTGTGTTATCAGACTATCATAGACTCAGGCGGGTTCATCCTGTCCCTGAATCATCTAAACAAATCATCCGGATCGCTGCTGAAATCCCCTAAAGTGACATGGCAGGCTCAATACTTGAGTATATTTGAATATGTTATGTAAAGTAAATTTTCCTTTTATTTTAACATTTTGACTTAAAATAAATATATATTATAATAAGATTTTAAAATAAAAGATCTTTGTTGACAATATTTACTTACGATAATTATCTTTAACCCTTTAACCGCCAAATTATTCAATCTGAATTTTCACCCACTTGAAGTTGTGTCTCGCTGACGCGATCCACAACTTCAAGTGAGTGAAAATTATTCAGATTTGACAAAATGTAGGTCAACTGTTTTCAAATATGGCTGATTGATGTCACATTTTATCTTTAACATGTTTAAAAGGTGGTACTTAATGTGCTGATAAAAAATGAAAATCCGAATATATGCGACACCGGTGGTTAAAGATTTAATATCAAATAGAAGGCACAAAAGTGAAAAAAGTGTAATATAGAGACAGCAGAGATTCTTTTATCACCCATCTAAAATAAATTTATTGCAAAACTCCATGTTTAGAATATCTAGAATACAAATATCCATTATCAGAATGGTTATGTATTTCTGTCATAACCATTATTTATAATACGTATTTAGTGAGAACATAGAGTATTGGTGAGAATAGCCTATAGTTTAGAGTTTTGTACTTTCCCATAGACGCATGAGGTACTACAGTAAAGCAGGTGGTAAGTGCCGCCTTCTATAATCTAGCTGATAACATGGTGATATGAGGGGAGGGGGTGATCAATGTCAGCATCTCACCTCGAGCATCTTGAGCATCTTTACTCAGTATACTATACTCACTGTACCTTACTGCTCCCCTGCTGCTCATACATCCCAGCAAACACGATACGGTAAAACAATGCCGATTTAATGTTGGGCCGACGTCGGAGACGGCGGGCCAACCTTAAATCGGCATTGGTTTAATGTGTCGTGTTTGGTGGTATAACACACTACAGCCGTGCAGGATATTGTGTTGTAATCAGTGCTTGATATACTTTGTGGTTGTATTATAATTGTGTTATATTGCATTTTAAAAAGGATTCCAACCACATTTTTATAGCAACTGATTCAGTCATATCCAACCAATATCCTCATATAACGATCACGTGAAAATCGGCCAATTAATACCCATCATTTCTTTGCTATTTAAATTCAGGTAACTTTATAATGTATGTTTATTATAGTATTGACGCATAAATGCGGAACCTTTATAAATATTGTTATGCTCTATATTAAAATACTAATACAATACTATGAAAATATAAAAAAAATGTAGCAAAATTAGAGACGTTGACCCATTGTTGGTTTGATTCTGGCACACCGTCTCCGACATTGTGCCAGCATCAAACCAACAATAGGTCAATGACTGCAGACTTGTTTTAAAAGTACAGCATATATGCTGTGCTTGATTGTACTTGTACTTTACTTCTAACAACTTAACATCAAAGTAGCTCATAAACCCCTCTGACTCATTGTGACCGCGGGAGCGTGCTACCGAAAATGCTGAGCATTAACCGCATTCCTGGATTAGTGCTAACAGAACCCTGGTCTGAAGAGTGCCCGGTGTAACGGCGTCACTGGAGATATGGACAATCGTTAGATCGGGATCACAGGGAATCTCACAGCGGCAGCGTCCACAGATGTGGCCTCATTGTGGCCACATTAACCTTCTGGCTGCTAGGGGTGGATGCATAAAAAGTTTGTGATAGGGGCATCAATTTCAAACATAATTGGTTTTAATTTGAGTGAAGCTAGCTTCAAGAGATTGATGGGATTACTTAATTTCATGTTGCTATATTTATTTATATATTTGGGGTCAATTGATATTTTGCAAGCACTATGTAGTTTTTGGGGCTTGAACTCCCAGCAGATCCTTATGCTTGGCCAACATGTGATAAGGACTTCCCGTGCATGCATGGTAGAAAACCCTTGAAGCTCCAAGTTGTATTATTTACAGCATAATATGGGATGATATTTCTTAATCTCATGTATTGACCTATTGTTGCACTGTTTAATAATATTTATTATTGGCATTATGGTAGCTGGTATAGTATATTAAAACTGATTTTGTGTTCATGTCATGATATATGATTGGATCAACTATATAACGCCGGACATAAACCCTTTCTTTTTCAAGGGGTGTGATGTCATCAGGTACATAACACGTGGGTCGGCAGATGAGTGCACTCTGAGAGCGGTACACTGTATAGAGCACTCTATGACCCAGATACGGACGAGTCAGTGCATCCATACAGGGCATCCCATGGCACTCAGGATCAGCAGCAAGAAACGGTGAATGGTTTTATTCGAAAATTATGAATGCACTATTTGAAAAAATTATGTTAAGTTCTCCATGCAAAAATTGGATTTAAAAAATTAAGTGCCTTTATAAATTGGTATCATCATATGGTATTATAAATCAAAATGAGGACGCTTGAATTGTATTTCATCTACATATTTATATTACTTTTGTATTCCATACAATCAAGAATTTATTAAGAATACTTGATGCAATTAATGCTCTCATTTGCCTTATGATAGGAATTGCGGCAGTAGGCCTAAGTCACACCCCCAGCTGATTTATTGCGATAAGACATATCTGAATGTGTGGAGGGTCTTATAGATCTATACATTGTCCTAATTATTTTAAATATACTACAAAAAAAAATCAACTTATATTACAAAAAACTATTATTTGTAATTGAATATAATCAAATTCTTTCAGATTTCTTTAGAGTTGATTTTTGGGATGAATAGGGTCATTATATTATCTCTTAATGACAAACCTAGCATACAGTGTTGTTCCAGTGTTGTACTGGTGTTGGCTCACAGTCTATAACGCTGGGCCAACATCAAAACCACATTGAGTCAAGGTCTTATTGTGGTGCGGTCTGAATCCACTAAACAGCGCTGTTAGATTCTAATGGCCCGGTGACCCCCAGACGTGAACCAATGCTGGTTTAATGTTGGGCCAGCATTGTAGACGCTGGCCCAACATTAAACCAACATTGGTCCCACGACCGTTGTCTAATGGCGGCGGCCTGAGTGCTATACCGACAGATCCTGATGCGTTATCAGTCGCAGAGAACAGGGATTTATGATGCGGATCCCGGTATGGGATCAGTGGGATCCCGAGATGGTACGATCCTGGTAAGTACGGACGCCCTGCGAGGTCTGTCTGTGCGGCTGGTCCAATAAATAGAATATAAAATACACGATTATACTCACAGGGTGGTCCAACACCATCCCCTGCCAACTTCCGAAAATATTATAAACGTAAACGTTATTAGTTTAATTAGAAAACTGATAGTTCTTCCGATTATTCCTTTGATATTCATATACAATTCGATTCGCAAGTTATGTCACTTAAATATATTTCCTATGTACATCAGAAAGTTGACTGCATACCTCCGTCTTTTAGAGAGATAGATCAAGGAAGTTCAATAGCACGTCCTTGGAAATATCAAGGAAAATGACCTAATGACACGATACCTTAATCCAATGTTGGTTTAATGCTGGGCCAGCGTCACAGACGGTGGGACGATGTATCTTTTTTGCTAAAAATATAACGTCCTTGCCAGGATAAACTGGGCTGAAATAGACATTGCAACAGGGTGGAAATGTCTATTTCACCCCATGCAGTTGGCCACCCCCGCGTTGACCGTGTCGTGAAGTGGCGTATCATGCCTGCGGCACACGTCATCTACTCATAAAGTGGTGACGTAATAAGCACACACACTCATCTTCACACTCTGAATGGCGTCACTGAATCGTGAGTAGGAGAGCACATAATCACATTACTGGTGCAAAATAAATCAGTGTGTGATGTCTTCATCAAGTGTCAATTATATTTAACCTTTCTCTGGCCAGGTAGCCTAAAATATACTTGATTTGCACTGTATACATTGTATAATATGGATACAAATATAGTATATATTGACTTATATCGAAATACGCTTTACTGTTGAAAATATCACATAGGTTAAAATACATTTATAGATCGATTTGTAATATAATATAATTATTGTGCACGATATATTATGTGGCTATGTAAAATTCATATTATTATTTCAAGTAATATCCATGATAATGCATAACATTACACATATTATAATCCCTGATTATAAACATAATGCATATTTCAAAATAACTGATTACATAATTTGGAAAAGGCATAGAAAACAAATTAGCGTCATACTTCCACGATATCGCTACCTATCCCTAGAGATCAAAAGGTCATGGTCATTATTATGACCATTCAACTTCTAGTCTATTAAATTATAGACCACTGGCCAATGGCAATCAGTGAAGTTGACGTCACATGGCGTAACAATCAATATGATTGTCACGTCATTAGTGTGTCCTCAACACTAACATTTACGTTCTATCTTACTATATATACAGTGAAATCAACATCATTGTTGACGGAATAAAATTTTATGTTTATATAAATATAATAAATTTTGTTTTAATCGTGTAAGTAGTTGTACTTTTAAAATATTAATATAATAGTTGTTAGCGATCATTTTGTGTGGCACACGGCAGCTATAACCTTCTCTATTTTACATGACGTTTCCCTGTCATTTCAAACATCAAAACAAGATTTATGTATCGTCTTTGCTGCGTGCACCCAGGCACTGTATATTCTGCCATATAGATTAACACTATGAAGAACTTCGCTGATCTAATCTAAGTAGCCCTATGCACGTTTGTCCTAATTTTTTAATGCCTGTATATCAAAAATATTTTATTAAATTTGTGTTTTTCGATCAAGTTTATTCAAATCATTGATAATTGCAACTACTGGTGTCAAAACCGCGTGCGCTTATATATAACTGTATAATAAGCACATTTATAAAACAAATATTCACAAAAATCGGACAACTTTAAAAATCTCGTATAAGATTGATTCAATTAAATCATAAATACTTGTATATTGTAATAACACGGTAAAATTCAAATTCATTTGATCATCGAGTTTTTTTATCATATAATATTATTTTTCTTTTTGTAGAGCAAAAAAAAAATTTTGTTATATAATGTTATGTTATGCAAATGTCTGCAATGAGGGTAGGGTGGCCAGAAATAAACCCAAGACGTTTCACCGATATCGTTTTAATATTGGCCCAGCATCTGCAACGCTGGCCCAACATCAAACCAACATTGGTTCAGTGTATCGTGCTTGCTGTGGAATAAGCCCACTTCCGCATCGTGATCATGTTATTTAATCATCATGAAGAACAACCACATCCTGGCTTTTTTGATGGAAAGCGTTTCAAGAAACTTGGATGACATGTCCTAATTGATCTCATTCGCATTTATTGGATCTACACAAAATTATATGATCTCACTATTTTGCAATATTTAATATCGCAATACTGACGTATTTTTTCATATTAATACCATGTAATTTTTACATTTCGTCACGTCGCATTTAAGGTGTCCTATCCTCCAGTCACTGGAATGATACCCCATTTGAGGGGTACCCCATTTGAGGGGTAGCCCATTTGAGGGGTAGATACTATCATTTAGTATTTTTAGGAGTCGCACAACCTTGTAAATGTAGATTTTGTCAACTTACGTCTTTGGCTGGTAGTTTACTGTTGATGTCCAGTCGGTCCAGTCTGGCTTCTCCTTGACCAGCGGTCAACGTGGTACCTGGCGGCAGATCCATCTTAGTCCATAGGGTCACTCCCATGTCCAGTCCGCCTCCAAAAGGCCTTAACATGATTGCAAGACAACGAGGTATAACCACACATGTCTCCATGGTCAAAACGTTGTAATAACTCAGTGATAAGTTAGGTGACCATCGACTATAAGACACTAGGTTTATAATCAGAGATGCTGATGATTGAGTTTGTTATCTGTTCTCACCATCTGTTGTCTAAGAGGTCCAGAGTGATAAGAATGATAACACAAGTACAGACTGCAGGTCCTTCTACGAACTTTATATTCACAGGAGCTGAAATAACAAGCATCCGTGTAGATGACTCTCCAAAGAAAACTCACTGACTAAATCTGTAAACAGCCTGATTATAAATCCATCTGAGGGTGATTGCCGCGGACGCCGGTCACTCATTTATCAGTGGTCACTCAGTGTCCAGCTGCTGACCACACAAACTGTCCAGCTGCCGTGTAAACTGACCTGACTGTTTGTCAACAAATTCTGGGATAAATCACTCGTGAAGCGAGTATCAGGTGGAGTGGTTTGTCCAGTAAGCAATCAGTTTGTGTTATAATCCCTGTGTCGGGTGGTCACTTTTAATCCCAGGTTTATGTGTGAGTTTGGGTTGCGTGATCACCGCTGACCAATCGTGTCAATTACGAGGCACTGTCACGCACCGTGGACCGTCACCAGCCTGGCGATGAAGACGTCTTGTCCAGTTAGGTGATGTTACGTGGCTTGGTGACCCTCGCAGGTTTTGTGACTCTATGGCAGATGAGCCACTTGACTGCTTGGCGTACCCCTGATCGTGTTATAGGCAAGAGATGATACCGCTGTCATACCCCCCTCCCCCTCCCCCTATATAAAACACTAGTCACCCTCTGCCACTACAGCGTACACACCTCTCCCCCCCCTGTGTGCATCATCCTGGTGTATGTTACTGTAGAGGGAGGGGTGAGGCTGCGCCTCACCCCTCCCTCTACAGTAACATACACCTGATCACTCAGCCGCGAAATTACCCCCCACCCCTAATCAGTTTCCGTCTAACCGCAACCAATGCCTGGCCCGCGCCACGCCTACCGCAATCACGTGCCGCTGTAGGCGGGGCTTCACATACAGGTGGGCCGGCCTACGTTGCGCCACGCATAACGGCGCTTCTCTTAGCGCTATTTTGAAAGTGCGATATTGAGAAAAAATCCCGTGGGATATTTGAGCACTTCACATTGAAGTGGCCCAGATGATCGGTGATCACGTAACAATCACAGACGGTAAACTGTGAGAGCAAACACATAAGGCTCCTTATTATTGTCTGCTGTTACGTGCTCCCGTCTTCAAATGACATGTTCACATATAAAGTTTAATTATATGTTCACATATCATGTGAATTTTTAAATGTCAGTATTCATTTAGTTATAATTATTCACATTTTTGTTATTTACTAGAGCATTTTATGATAATAATATACACTACATTAAGCAAACATTTTAATGCTGTGTTATCCTTTAATTTGATAGTGACTTGTATGCTCATATGCTTTTTTGTTTGAAGAAAATTAAATTTGCAATTAAATATTTGTATTAACACATAATATGATAAAAAAAAAATTTTTAAAGTTACGTGTATCATATTTTATAATAATATACTGCAGAATTAAAAATTAAATCAATAATAAAGAAGTGTCATATTTATTTATAATAGGCCTATGTATTTGGAGCTGCTACATATTACTTCCTTGCAATGTTTGTATTACTGATAAAGAATATAAAGAAAAATAGATAATGTACACAGATTTATATTTAGCCATATTGCCTCAGTATTCAGTAGGTGATGCTATGGTCTGGTTAGTTGTAGGTGTAGAAAACCCTAACACAACAATTAGTGTAATCAGAGGTTTATACAGGGTGAGGGCATAATGTATAAGTGGATTACATTGCATACATTCAGGTTGTAAGGATTTTAATGAAATAATGGATCAATCTTTTTGATAAATTTACAAAGTTTATGACGTGGCCTATGTATTGATATTTGTGTTATATAATATAGTACAGGGGCACAGTGTAAATTATTTATGATATTTTATTTGATCTAAATTTATTGTGTGTAAATGACAGTAGGCTATTGCAATTTAATTATCAGTAAAAATAAACTCAATATAAAATAGTAACATAGGTCTTACCTTTTATATTTCCAATATCGTAGTCAAATACAATCTATGACAATATTGGCGTTTTTAGCTTTATTGTTATGTCTTACACTTGGGTATTGGGTCAGTGATAATGTAGCCATGGTGACTGTGAGGTTGGTGATGGGGAAATTAGATGGTATTGATCTTTGTGTGGAAGGTCAAAGTGTCACATAGACTGTCTAAATTATATTTTATTACATAACAATACAACGTTTGGTATAGGCTTACTTGCTTACTTTTACTTATTATAAACTGATGACTCATACCCCGTCTACAAATAACACACATGTATCACGAAGCGCACGCTGTATTGTGATGCTTGCGATGCTCTGGAAATAAATTTTGGCCCAAACACTTCTCAATCTTTTTTACCGCTTGCGAAGATAGGTATGATACCCATGATAAATATAATCAATCAATCAATCAATCAATCAATCAATCAATCAATCAATCAATCAATCAATCAATCAATCAATCAATCAATCAATCAATCAATCAATCAATCAATCAATCAATCAATCAATCAATCAATCAATCAATCAATCAATCAATCAATCAATCAATCAATCAATCAATCAATCAATCAATCAATCAATCAATCAATCAATCAATCAATCAATCAATCAATCAATCAATCAATCAATCAATCAATCAATCAATCAATCAATCAATCAATCAATCAATCAATCAATCAATCAATCAATCAATCAATCAATCAATCAATCAATCAATCAATCAATCAATCAATCAATCAATCAATCAATCAATCAATCAATCAATCAATCAATCAATCAATCAATCAATCAATCAATCAATCAATCAATCAATCAATCAATCAATCAATCAATCAATCAATCAATCAATCAATCAATCAATCAATCAATCAATCAATCAATCAATCAATCAATCAATCAATCAATCAATCAATCAATCAATCAATCAATCAATCAATCAATCAATCAATCAATCAATCAATCAATCAATCAATCAATCAATCAATCAATCAATCAATCAATCAATCAATATAATAAAATATACATATAGTTTTAATAGCATTATTAAAAGAACAATCACCGTATACATTCGCAAAATCACATTATATATATACACAATATTATTGTAGAATAATATATTTTTATGAATAATATCTTATTATAGTGCAGATCATATAAATGCATGTTTACAGTCCACTATGTAGGACTATTATTGATATAAGCCATATTTTCTCATGGAGAGATGCTGCACGGCTTATCAAAGTGGCCACGTGATCTCTCCTGCCAGTTATCAGTGGTTGTTATGTCCAATGTTTTGTTTGGCATAATATAAGGTTGACATATTATACTGATCATATTATCACTATGGAGCGCTAAATGTTAATCTCAGCATCCTGTGGGATTAATCCCTGTTGAAGTCCTACATCCACAGTTTACCTTTGACAGTAGTCTCTCTTCAGGGCAGATAGTTGATTCTTTACTCAGGTTGTAGTTTCTGCCGTCACGGCGCGTGTCACCAGATTACAGTGTGTTGTGACGGTCAAATCTGACCACAGCATCACGTCCGCCCACCCACCTTCTTTTTCCTTCTCTCTTCTCCCCGTGACATGTGGTCACAAGATGCTTAAAACGTAAAACCCCGGATGTGACTTTTTTAAATGTTCATTACATTATATGCCGGTTGCACACGTGATACCTTGGGGATTATTGGATTGATGTTTAAATTGTAACTTTTTATCTTTTTAGCTCAGCATAAAATTATGCTTCTTGTCGGGATAACTGCTGGACTAACTATATAATAATGGGCTACGATGAATCCGAGTTGATCCAATGGTGCAGAAATGTCTTATGTTTGTGGGAGCGATTTGTGTCATTAACCCTTTAACCACCGGTGCCGAATAGATTGGGGTTTTCACTCAATTATTACCACATTCAGTACCGCCTTTTAAACATGTTAAAGCCATAATGTGACATCAATCAGCACGATTTGTAAAGAGTTGACCTCCATTTTGTCAAATCTGAATGATTTTCACTCACTTAAAGTTGTGGATCGCGTCTGCGAGACACAAATTTAAGTGGGTGAAAATTCAGATTGAATAATTTGGCGGTTAAAGGGTTAAACAAATATGAACAATTTTCACCCATTTGAAGATGTGAGTCACGGTATCACGGTAGCGAGACACAACCTGTGTTGAGCAAGTGGGTGAAAATGTAAATTATTAAATTTAGCACTTTGACTGCTTAAAAGTATTATTTACTGTTGCCCGGCTTTACATGGCATGCACTTCAACATGTTTCGTTTATGTCCTCATCATATAAAACATATATAACATCATAAAAGCATAAATTTTAACTAAATTATAGTTTTCACTTATATATATCACACGAAAATGGTCAAAATATTTCACGATAAATTATATGCTTATTGAGAGAGGGACAGACTGTAGGCCTATCATGCAATCAATTATTTATGGTGTTCAAGTCTGAAGTGATATTTCTAATTGTCTGGTTTTACGTGTAAATCACATGATGGCCTTGATTATGTGTGAAAGCTCAACTCACGTCCTCAAATTATCACTTCTGTATACCACACCCCGATCCCCACCGTTTACTAATTACAGGCTGATTACTCTAATTAAATGGCTAATTTCACACAGTGAAGTCTTACATGTACAAAGTTAAATATGCGGGGAGGAGTAATAAAAAAATAATCTTAAACACCTCAGATTAGCGTATATGTAGTATAATTAAATATAAATAATTTATTCCAATATGGACTTACATGCCTAAATGTACCTTTAAAGTCCATTTTTAAATAATTTGGTTTTTATAAATATTGTTCGTAAAATCTGTCATCGTTCATTTTTCTCTATTATGTCTAATTATGTTATTATTTGGCAACGGAAGTATCGTCATCTACACCTATATAATTTTGTACAGAAAAAGTGTTCGGGTTCATTATATGGCTTTGACTATAATATAATATGATATGATAACTAATTTAAAAGGGTGTCTGATTTTTACGTCTCTCGTCCTGTACACAGCACAGAGATTTCTGCAGTGGTGGAGAGTGTAGCCTACTTCTGCACCACCTAGCGTCTACCCATCAGACGGTTGATGGCGGTGACTCATTCGGTTCCGCTGTGGACGTATAACTATATTATTTAGGAGCTATCAAAACCCGGCTGAATGTTGTCATTGGTGTTGTGATCTGCAAAGTGAAATGACAGTAATATACGTAGTCGTATACTGACTATGGTGCGGTGTAAATAAATGTTCAAAAGTTTCGACAATAGTTTAATAGTTCTTTGACGATATATTGCTATACGGCTTATTATATAGTGCAATGAGCAAGTGAGTGATAAAAATGATGTTAACAGTCAGTTAAGTCAGTGCGACATAGTAATCTCACATGGAATATTTGGGTCAACGTGGTCGAAACATTATTTATTGTTTAATTTTATAAACCTTTGTGATATTCATCATTCATCGGCACGGCTTATCCGTCTGATAATAAAGCCAGCAGTGTAATAAATAAACTCCGGATCTGTTTATGTTTTGATAGCCGGCCGTGAGTGGTGCATAGTTTCAAGCCTATAACTGACCGAAATGATATTAGTAGACCTATATGCACCTAATGAGTACCATCATTTTTATAGCTTTTAATTTCTGTTTCTTCATTAGGCCTATATTTTGTTTGGCATCTGAAGTAAGCTCACAACACCGTAAATACGACCAAAGAGCCATCTGGTGAATGAAGTTAATATCACCAGAATCACATAATTATAAAATACACATACATTCTCATTAAAGACGCTAAAAAAGATTTAGCCGATAGGTAATATAATAAACATTTAAAATTACCATTACTAATTATTTTTATTTTCATTTTTTCTTATTCTATGCCTTCAAGTCAGTGTGAAATATTAAATTTGTCGTTTTGGTATCAGTTATGAGTGTATTTTGAATGAGAAACGTGATGCTATACAATACACATTTGTTCACTCATTTCTATCACATTTAGACGGGGCCCCTGATGTAAAGGTTACACAGCATGCCTTTCACGGCGGAGGTTCCGGGTTCGTCACCCACTCTGGTATTCGGGTTTCAAACAAACAAAATATTTCTTCCCTGCCACAAAGATTGATTGATTGATTGATTGATTGATTGATTGATTGATTGATTGATTGATTGATTGATTGATTGATTGATTGATTGATTGATTGATTGATTGATTGATTGATTGATTGATTGTTGATCGATTGATCGATTGATCGATCGATTGATTGATTGATTGATTGATTGATTGATTGATTGATTGATTGATTGATTGATTGATTAATTGATTGATTGATTGATTGATTGATTGATTGATTGATTGATTGATTGATTGATTGATTGATTGATTGATTGATTGATTAATTGATTGATTGATTGATTGATTGATTGATTGATTGATTGATTGATTGATTGATTGATTGATTGATTGATTGATTAATTTATTGATTGATTGATTGATTGATTGTTGATCGATTGATCGATTGATCGATCCATTAATGCATTGATGCATTTATTCATTCATTCATTCATTCATTCATTCATTCATTCATTCATTCATTCATTCATTCATTCATTCATTCATTCATTCATTCATTCATTCATTCACACTTTACTACACATCTATCAATGAATTACTGTGAATCCCATGTTATGTGCAACAGCTATTTCAACACCTAATCATTTGCTAATCTACAGTGTATTGAAATTGGCTCCATTATAGTGTTTATCACTAATAATTATTAATTTTAAGTTTTCATAGAGATCGATATTATATTTCAATATAGCCTAGTCAATAATATTCAAAACTATAAAACCATATTTTAGTGTTTAAATGATATTTTAAAGTGATAGAGGAAAAAATATGGAGCAAAACATATTTATCTGTGTGTACTTTTGAAAACGCACATCGTAAATTTGGCGGAATGAATGGGGTTTTATTGGACCATGTAAAGCTGTCACAGAAAACTTCCTGCTCAGAAAGTGAAAACCTCTCACGGTCAGCCTTAGACAGCAGTTCTCCTTATAGTCGGGGATCCAGGTACCCAAATTTTGAGATCACCCGACGTGGCCTGCTATACTTTTTATTTGTGTTTTTTCTATTAGTCTGGCTATTGGGCTCACAAGATTGACTGGTCTCCTTTGCCGGAAATATTGCGAAAAAAAATTATGGCTATTTTTTGAAGAGTACCCTAATTTGTTTTAATGATTTATATTATTATTTGAAAATTCACTATTATTTCATTTGTCTGGTCAATAATTACGATCAATGTACAAAAACATATATTTTTGTAATAATGTTTGATCTAGTGTATTTGGAGAACATTTTCGAATGATTTGAAGTCATTTTAATTATATAAAAATGCCTTTTTATTAAAAAATTCATCCGTAATTACTAGAGATCTGATATTGGACGATATATGGGTCAGGCATATTTCGTAACCAGGTCAATACAAAAAAAAGACTTTTAAAAAGACAATTTAAAGTAGGCCCACTGTCTGTAATATTTAGGTATTATCCTATCATTTCACTGAATTTTAAAATGTACAAAGATATAGGAATACGCACTCATATTTAGTTTTCTTGGTGTTGAGCATCAACCAAAAGATACAGATTTAAAATAAGACAAACGATATAACAAACAAATTAATTTACTACAAAATACAAGTCACATGACTAGACAGATAAGTTATTATGTACTGCACAAAATAAATGAGCAAACAAAAATAAATAAAATTATGATTGCCTAGCATAACACAACGTCATAGTCATGTCAATCAAAAATTTAAGAGAAATTATACACGCGTAGATTGAAAGTAATATGAAATTTTGATTGGGTAGAGCGAATTATAATTAATAATACCATATACCGAGTATCATGGAACAAACAGTAAACATTGTATTTAAATAAGTGAGAAAACAGTATCTTTGAATTATATGTGTTCAGCATCATCGGGGGTCAGACGGCAGATCTCGCATTTACATGAATAGTTCAACACTAAAACTAATTTACAGTAGGCTACAAGTGTCTAAGAATACACAATAGTGAGGCACTATAAAACAAAGTGTATATTATGGTGTATACTTTATGTATATTATGTATATACAAAAGGCACAGTTAAACAGCAATTGCCGATCCTAAAATAAAGCGCGGCATAATAAATGTGAATTAAATTGGACTTTGCAACAACAGTAAATGATAAGTGGAACATGGCCATGATAACTAACTAACAATGGCACTTTAAAACACCACTAACTAATTATTTGAAAAAGACCATATGTGAACTAAATGACGACAGTACATGATCACTTAAAAATGGCCACAATCAACTGCATTACAATGTAGTAACAATGGCATGGTGATGGTAAATGTTGTCTGTGGATTTATCCGTATGCACATGTATTTAAAAGTCAGAACAAAATTGGTCGAACAGTTCAGAATACCTGCCACTGAATAATATTGTATGTATTGATTGTATTGAGTCGTTGCGTGTGATTATTAATGAATGTTATGAGAAAGGAATGATGTAGGTGACTGAATAATAATTCAGAGTTGAAATCCTTGATATTACAATACATTTTCATATACCGGGTTCTGAGGTGAAGTATTACTATTAGGGCCTACTAATATATAATATCAATTAACGTTGATTAAGTAAGCCTTATAACCTAATGGGGATATTTGTAATCCCTATAATACTATGCTGACATACACCATTGAATCGAACCAAGTAAAACTAGACTTGAACTAAACTACATAATAGAGCTGACAAGTAAGAAATATAAATATGCAAAATAACAATATACCGATCAAAATGACATGTACTGAGTCACACAAAGTATTTGTATTGTCATATGTAATCTTTAAATCATTAACAGTATAGTAATACTATGCTAACATTCACCACTGCCACCTTCATCAGTTACAATCTAGCAATAAATATCAAGCCAAGTAAAACTGAACTTGAACTAAGCTACATAAGAGAGCTGACTAGTGAAAAAGATATATACATGTATGCAAAAAACAATGGACGCATGTCTCCTCTAATGTTACCAAAGAGATGGGCTCGTAGCGCATGCAAATTTCCTTCAAAGTCATTCCTGTCTAGAGAGTCATTACATATAAACTGGTTGATGATATGCCACCGTCTTGGACATTTGAACTTTTGCTATCATTTCCATATTTCGCTAGGGGTTGAAGTTCTTGCAGGCGATCGATAGTAGCTTTGTAGTCACGCCTTTTCCATCGTCTGTAGAGATAGCTGATGGTTAATATATAAGCGATGAGAAGAATGAATGCAATATCAGCAGGTTCAACGGCATATTTTACTGCCAGATCATCCATAATTGCATAAACAGGTGAATAGTTAGTCATTTTCTTTACTGTAGATCATCCAACTGTGTGATGAAGTATAATGACTTCATGATTATATCATTGTCGATGGCCACAATTAAAGCATGCTTATGGTGATGCGGTTTTATGGAGTAAACCATGTGAGCAAAAATTCTGGTGTCGTGCTTTTCGCAAGTCAACTCTGGCAGCTCGAATGCACGATCTACAGACAGCTGCACTGTGTGACCAGGGTCACGGAAAACTCCTCTCAGAATCAGCGTGAATCCTGCAGGGAGTAACGTGTGTTTTGAAGTCCCAACTTTCTCCCATGTAGTTTTAAAGATTTAACTTATTCCAGGGATTATGAACAAAGCTTTTTCCAATCAGGAATGGCAAGCATGGTGTGTGGTTTTTATCTAATTCTACTGCAGCGAATCTTACTTCTTCTTTCGCACTCAGTATGTGATCTCCCTTAAGACTTAATTCTGGGGATACATCATAGGCCTACTGATCACCGACAAAGTGAACACAGTTACAGTTATCTGAGATAATGCTGAGAAGCAGCTTCAGATATTTTTCTCATAGTTCATGAAACATGCTACTTCCAAGATGCTGGTAATTCTGAATTAATGCCTGGTCATCTACTAACATTAGTCCAGGATTGTTTGATATTGGAAGCATATCCTTGTGTATCCATACACTACCAAAAGCTGTTTGTATTGCAGCCAAGTAGTGGGATTTATTTCCTTTGCGCATAGTATATCCCTGTTTAAGATATGGTCGACTGCTTCAAATAGGGATGGTGGGCAACTTGTCCACTCATGGCTGAATACCTCCACCTTCTTTTTAGCATCTAAGTCTTACACAAAATATTAATTTCTAACAACTGCACTCTCTTCTGTAGCAAGTCTAAGAGGAGTCACCTTTTCACTGCCTTTTGTGTTTGCTGCAGCTAGTGCCTCACTATCCGTCTCACGAGCACATACCGGATCTTCAGAATCTGCTATGCAGCCTGTAGATATATTTAACAGTTATTTTTGTTAACATCTGAAGCGATCGATCATCTGGTTTTTAATCACCTAAATTATTTGTTTTGTACATGCATCCTCTTTGCCATATTGACTGTTTGAGTCTAGGCTGTGTTTAGGTTCATTTGGATTGAGGTGTGCCATGACCTTGGTCTGTTCAGAGACTGCTGTCAGCATCAGGAGCGCTTGCAAGTATTTCTCCATAGCTGTAGATTGTTGACTGATTCTAGTAAACAGTTTGGTTTTGGCATTTTCGAGAGCCATATCAGTCCAGACTCCATTGCATCGTCCTTCAGATTGGGTGAATGGTAAACTGGCCATTATTAAATGCCTGGTGAATGTTTAGAGCCACCATGTAGAGGTTTCCCATTGCTTGCAAATAGTGTGGAAGGCACAACATGTATTTGTAATGGCAAGCTGCTGCTAGGTAGGTCCTATTTTGACATTTTTTCGACTTCAGCCAGGTGTTCCTCCCACAGTCCAGCACGCTCAGCATGAATAAATCTCTTCAAAATCCTTACCGTGTCTATGTTCATCAGCCATAGCTTTGTGGTTGGTGATGTACAGGCCTTATTATATACTGTCATGTGAAGTTGCACTTCATGAAGTTGACTAGTTGCATCATTGCACAAAGAAGACACCCCAGCAGCATCAGTTTTAGAAAGATCTTCTAGAAGTAGTTGGAGATTCGAAGCAAATACATATATAGTCCATGTCTTTCTGTTCTTGAATCAGCCACTCAGCAAATGCCTTCCAGTGTAGGGTAAAAATAGCTGCATGCAACAGAGTATGAGCACGCAGCATTGCATTAGTCCTTCCCAGAAATAATTGTATTTGCTGTTCCCCGCAAAAACACATCAGCATCAACCAATATGTCCGTCACTCTAGTGCTCCGCATTAAATGTCCAATCGCTCCAAGGAAATTCTGGGCAATATAGAAGCCACTCATGCGCAAAATCATTTTTTTTCATATTTAACAGGTTTTATTTTTTTGCAGGCCGAGGACGACTTTATAATTTGCTTGGTCACATGAGATTATTGTAAATTATTGTTCTAGTTTTGATGAAACGTATCTGCAATACTGGACAGACTCTTCAACTGCATATGGATGTGTTCGAGATTGTGGAAAGAAAGGTCCATATCCTATCACAGTTGCGTTTGAAATGTCTGAGTTAAGACATGTCTGAAAAGAAGTACACGTCTAAGCATTGCAGCACCGGCTCTGTTTCAACTCCTTGAGACTGAGGTGACTTTCCTTGGGATTAAATGATTGAGAAAACTCTAGAGAAGATCGCGTGATTTTAGCAGAGAAACACTAGTTGTTTCTGTATCTTCTTCTCCAATATCTTTGTGCTGAAAGATAATATGTGTTGTGCCATGTAGTGTTCGTCCATCTTTAATATACTCTTAGAAGTCAAAATTATCACATGCAAACTGTGTAAAACGACCAGACTTTACATTAGTTGGTATGAAGACACCATTCTGGGCATATCTGTTCATCAACTGACTTTGCCATAGTTGCTATGTACCTTTGGGCATCTTGGTAGCTGATGCAATTGCAAAATCTACTTGAAAGCGTTACAGTCGTCTTGCTCCTAGTCTCTTTGACATAATCAGCAATTATTATTACCACCATGCAAGCACGCATCCTGACAACTGCAGTGAAACAGTGGAACCTACCACTGCCACTGTCAGAATGCAGGCACGTAGATTTCATAGGCCCTAGGCCTACTAGGTAAATCAGCATGATGCAATTTATTATAAGGTCAACTCCTCCTTTTGGAGACTGATAAATATAACCTCTACAACTTAACAGGAAAACAAAGTAGGTCTATATAAAAAAAATATCAGCAGTTCTGTTACAATAAATGTGTTTTAACAACTGAATAACACAAAAATTCGCAAAAATGAGGTGATTTTTACAGGTAATATAGCTCTAAATCATTTAGAAAGCTTCTGTAGATATACTAACACATTTAATCGTGCCATCACTTGTGTTATGCGATACGAAAACCATATATTAGCAGCCCAAATCACCCACATTCACTTTGAAAAGAAAAAAAAAACATTTTTCAAATTTAGCGGTAAAATTTACCGGGTATGTCCACAAAAATGGCCACAGCTCAAATTCGCAATATTTGCGGCAAAGCAGACCAGTCAATTATGTGACCCAAAGGTATAACGAAACATAAAAAAAACAAATAAAAAGTATAGCAGGCGACGTCAGGTCCAACCCATTTTTGAAGGCTTTTCGCTATGTGGATCCCCGACTATTAACTTTCATTGTCTAATAAACATTTAAACAGTTTTACCTAATGCGATGACGTCACACGCATCATAGTGACGTCATACCTGGAGCAGGCTAGATTTACAGGTTTATTGAACCGTTAGCTAGAGGAGCGCGCAGCGCGAGGGCTGACGCGAGATTATGCACTAGTTCTGGTATAAACCTTATAGTGCCTCTCTCTTTTCACCTGGTGAGGTAGGTGATTGTACAAGCAATGGCAAGAAGAAGTCCAGGAGACAAGGAACCAGGGAAGAGGCGACCAGCCACCAGAGTAAGGGCAAGGACTGACCCTTTGAAATGTGCTCTGCTTTCTGAGCAGTGTGTTTGAAACCACCATCATGAACCGTCATCGTCAGCCAACCATCCGTGTCCGCCGTGCCATCACCCAAGCTAGCAATGTAATGATAGAGAGCTCATTGCTTAAGACCAGAATCCGTCTCCTTCAGTGCTGTGTGTCTCACAAAACGGCTCCTTTCAGAGCCCCTGTTCTCTGTGGGAACAGGAGTTCAGGAGTTCAACCGATATCCGTCAACCGTCAACCGTCAACCGTGTTCTTGTCTCATGCAGTGGAGTGATAGGGAACTCCCTGCTTTTGGTATGTCACACAGAACGGCGCCCCCAGAGCCCCTGTTCTATGTGGGAACAGGAGCTCAACCGTTATCCGTCAATCGTCAACCGTCAACCGTCAACCGTGTTTAAGCGTCAGCCTGGATTTCAGCCAGCAATTGATCCAGAATTGTATTAGAGCCTGATCGTTTTTGAACGATCTCATGATTCAACACCAGATCCTTGAAACACTGTGTGTATTGAACCGTTACCGTGTATGTGACGTATTTATAACCTTTGCTGCATAATGGCTTTTTCTCCAGAGAAAAGGCGATTTTAGTGTCATTGTCTAAAATATATTACTGTTCACTTTTTGACATTCTTTTCATTCAGATTTCATTGCTTTGTGTGGTACAGGATAGTGCTGAATATTCACATACTGCTCTGCAAAGCCAAACTGCAGTATCTGCTTACTTGTACCTTTTGGCTTTGCACGGGAGTATAGATGTCAAGAGGCATGCAGGGTAATTTTAAAAGTATGTATAGTTACATGTAGGAGCGATAAACTATACATTGAATCACTTTTAAAATAAATACAAATAGATTCTTGAGCCTATATATTTGATTTTTATCAAGTAATAAACTTATTGTTAAAACTCGTTTGAGCGGGATAAAAAAATAAAACTAAACTAATTCAGTGGCACCCCAACAAACACAAAACATTTGTATAACATTTGTACAAAGTCGGCCCAGCGTCTTCGACGTTGGTCCAACATTGTACAAATATTATACAAATGGTATATGTTTGCTGGGACACATGTACATTGCATAACATGAGGGCGGCATACCAACAAACACAAATGTGGACATAATGATGGGACAGCGTCTATGTATCAATAGAACTTAATAACTGCATTATTTTGCATCGTGACAAATGTATATAACCTGATAACATAATAAATGATCGAAGATCTTGATCATACATAGAAAAGCAGACACTGATCAATCTGATGTCGTGTAGTTTTGCGCCCTGATTACATGTAATGATTACATTGTTTACGCATAATATGATCACACGTGTAATAGGCCTAATATGGGGGATGTGTGACCTAGATCTTTTATTGTCCTACATGTAATCTTATAGCATGATAGAAGCTAGAAAAATGCTACGATTAACCATACTAAATTGTTAGATCATATTCTACATATATCCAAAGGAGCGCTTAAGACAATAATTGTTAGGTATTAAGGAGAATTTGATTGTTCGGCTGACCAAATAAAATACATAATATTTTGCGATGCTCCTCAAGCATATGATTATAACAGATTGAAATATAATTGAAGGGTTTCATGCAATTAAGCTTTTAACTCAATGACATGTTTGTTGTGAAACTGAGAGCCTGAAGTGTTAAAACTATATATATATATACTATAAACACTTATTTTAGGTTATGTTAATTAACTTCGAGCAGGGCCAATATTTATAATACCAGGACACATGAAACCTTCACCTGATGTCTCTTCATTGCCGATGTCGCTTCAGCGTCGTATAGGCCTAGATCTGTAATATTTTTGTAATATTTGGCCAGAGACAATTGTTGTTTGGATATGTGTTTGACGTTATGAGCTGTGCGTCCACGTTTTGGTTTCATTTGTGATCATAACATATACTAATATTGGACTAGAACATTTGGAAATTTTGCGTTATTGTGAAATAGTATTGTGAAAAATACTGCTAAGCTAAAATCACTTAGTTGGGTCTTCAAGGCATATCCAGAATTCACAAATTAGCGGTTCTTTGTGCTACGTCATTGATTTTAAGTACAGCTGATGTTATACTGCATGAATTTACGAGAGGTATGATATATCTATTTCACGAAACAATGACACAACAATCACATTGTCTTCTGAACGTATACAACTCCAATTACCTTCAAACGAGAATTGCATATGTTCTCCCCACTTACCTATTATCAGAAATGCACAATGCAATTATGCATTCCTTCTATTATGGAGGTACATTGTGCATTATATTGGTTGGTATCCCGAAGACGCTATGGGCCTACCCAGCAAATACAAACATTTGTATAACATTTATACAACTTCGGCCCAACGTTTCGACGTCGGCCCAATATTGTACAAATGTTATACAAATGTTTTGTGTTTACTGGGTAGTTGGATTCAATCGTCACAAGGTGAATACATTAGTACTTCAACCCGTTTAACCCTTAAAGCGCTGACAATTTTTGCATAAGCCATGGAGATCAAAGGGTCTTGTTCAATTTAAAATCATTAGAAATGTTTTAGTTGGCTTTGTCTGATTCATTTGAATACCTATGTTATGGGTGTACGGCCATTAGAAAAAGTTTTACTCTTACAGTGGGGGGGGGGGGTAGACTTTAGTCGTCAGAATCTGACGTCTACAGACGTCAGATTCTAGCCCCACACTGTAAGGGTTAATGTTATGGAATTATTTAGACATTCTGCCATCACACTGATTATAACTTGAATTTTTTTTTGTATCATGCATTTCTGCTTATACACAATTGTAAAGCATGCAGGGAAATAACACGTTTTTTTAAGTTTAATTAGAGTTGGCTATTTCCTTTCTTAGTGTCCTTGCACGTCTTATATAGGCTATAAACATGGCTAGATACGTTACCCAAACAATTGATATTATTATTCAGGTTTTGTTTATCATAAGCCTGACAAATATGAATACAGCAATATCAACATGAAGAGTTAAATTATGCCGTGCAAAGCCAAAAAACAGTATCTGCTCACTTTGCAAGTAAGCAGATACTGCCTTTTGGATTTGCAGAGCAGTAAATTGTAATCCTATAGAATCGTACTAAGGATTACACACACAGCTTTCCCTTTACAGCAGACTTTAGTCAAGTCAGTTTACAGGATTATTTTTTTACTGAATCCAACACGATGTGCTAACCAGTTGTTGGTTTGATAATGGGCCAACATCGGCGGCAGTGATCCAGCATTAAGTAAGCATTTTGTCATCGCTTGGTGTTTGCTGAATATTCAGATTGTAGTTTCTGCCGTCACGGCGCGTGTCACCAGATTACTGTGTGTTGTGACGGTCAAATCTGACCACACCATGACGTCCGCCCACCCACCTTCTTTTTCCTGCTCCCTTCCCCCCGTGACATGTGGTCACAAGATATTAAAACGTAATACCCGGGATGTGACTTTTTTAAATGTTCAGCACATTATATGCCGGTTGAACACGTGCTACGTTAAAATAATTGAATTGACGTAATCCATCTTAAAAACGTAACATTCAGGATGTGAGTTTTTGAATGTTCAAATATTTTTCGACTGTTAAACACAAGGTTTTTTTCTGCCTTACTGGATTATGTTAATTACAGTGATCAATTTTGTTTACCGTTGTAGTAAATGGTCATCATTATTCTAATACTGCCTTGTTATAGCAATAACCATGGCAAAACAAGTATGCAAAAAACTTGTAGTTTGCCTTTGCACGCAGGAAGTTAACATATTTGTTTAGTTAATAAAAAAATATAATATCAGATATCTGCTATTTTGCGCACAAACATATATGTTCTATTCAGCTTAATAACCACATAAATTATACATGTAAATGTCTAATTAGGTTAAAATACATTACATGCTTATTGATAATTCATGATTTATAAAGGGGAGATAATGTCATGTGTGAGAAAATATAAAGTGCATGTTTGATATCATATTAATTGTCCTCAAGGTCATGCAAAGTTAATCTCAAGGTCATTTCAAGGTAAACTTTGCTAAAAATAGACAAAATTAGAATTTTTATCATTTGTGAGCCCATTTAAAATGACCTTGAGATGACCTTGACGTGTCTTGTCATGGTACTAAAACTTGTAAACAGGTGAAAAGCAACTCCAGACCATATCACCCTTCATAGCCAGTAGTATTATACTTGTTATAGGCAAGAATATATAAATTGCACACTTTTACCCGGGAAAAAAATAATTTTGTTTTTTTCTGAGATGACCTTGGAAAGTTAAGAGAAGGTTACTACCACTCTCCTTTGACCCAGAATATTAATAACCAACCCTAACATGTATGGGGATAGTGCTCAGCTGAAATTAAACAGTATATACTAATGTCCAACGTTTAGATCTTCAGTAGCATGCAATAAACAGTACAGAATGTGATACTTTTTTTATTTGCATGTGATTTGACCTTGGGATGCCCTTGAAATGACCTTGGTCTGACCTTGAAGTACTATGCCGCAAAAGTCTAACCCCAGTCCATAGCAACATTGATATCCATTTTGATATCCGTAGGATGTGATGGAAGCCTATCCAAATGATGTAAATATGGCCTGGAATTAGTTATTGTTTACTATTTAATTCCGCAAATAATGAACGATTAGCCCAGGAATATTCCGCATGGAAAGGGTTAAAGCATATTAAACGCACATTATCATCATAATCATTGCCATTGGTATATCTGCCATATGTCCTTTATAATCGTTT
>OZ024905.1:51645224-51652724 GCA_964017125.1 Flabesymbios commensalis
CAGAGAAAACATCCTGCTCAGAAAGTAAAAACCTTTTACTCTCAGCCTTAGGCAACCGTTCTCCTTAACTTTCATTGTCTAATTAACATTTAAACAGTTTTACCTAATGCTATGACGTCACACGCATCATAGTGACGTCATACCTGGAGCAGGCTAGATTCACAGGTTTATTGAACCGTTACCGTGTATGTGACGTTTTTATAACCTTTGCTGCATAATGGCTTATTCTCCAGAGGGAAGGCGATTTTTAGTGTCATTGTCTCAAATATATTACTGTTCACTTTTTGACATTCTTTTTATTGAGATTTCATTGCTTTACGTGGTACAGGATAGTGTTGAATATTCATATACTGCTCTGCAAAGCCAAACTGCAGTATCTGCTCACTTGTAAAGTAAGCGGATACTGCCTTTTGGCTTTGCACGGGAGTATAGATGTCAAGAGGCATGCAGGGTAATTTTAAAAGTATATGCAATTATATGTAGGAGCGGGAAACAATACATTCAATCACTTTTTAAATATATAAAATAGGTGTTGAGCATATTAGATTTGGATCAGGTAAAAAACTGATTGATAAAACTAGTTTGGGCGATAAAAAAAGAAAAACTGAATTATTTCAGTGCAACACATTGTACATTGCATATAATCAGGGTGGCATACCAACAAACACAAATGCGGGCCTAATGATGGGACAGCGTCTATGTATCAATAGAACTTAGGAACTGCAGGGATATTGCATTATTTTGAACCGTGACAAATGTGATATAGCATAATTAACCCTTTAACCGCCAAATTATTCAATTAGAATTTTCACCCTCTTAAAGTAGTGAGTGAAAATTATGCAGATTTGACAAAATGGAGGTCAACTCTTTTCAAATCGTGCTGATTGATGTCACATTATGGCTTTAACATGTTTAAAAGGTGGTACTGAATGTGGTAATAATTAAGTGAAAAACCAAATATATTTGGCACCGGCGGTTAAAGGGTTAAAATGCTCATAGATCTTGATCATACATAGTGACGGAAGGAAAAGCAGACACTGATCAATCTGATGTCTTGTAGTTTTGCGCCCTGATTACATTGTTTACGCATATTTATGATCACACGTGTAGTAGGCCTGATATGGGGGATGTGTGACCTAGATCTTTTACTGCCCTACATGTAATCTGATAACATAATAGAAGTTACAAAAGTGCTGCGAATAACCATATCAAATTGTTAGGTTATAATCTACTCATATCCAAAGGAGTGTTTAAGACAATAATTGTTGATTATTAAGGAGAATTTGATTGTTCGGCTGACCAAATAAAATACATAATATTTTGCGATGCTCCTCAAGCATATGATTCTAACAGATTGAAATATAATTGAAGGTTTTCATGCAATTAAGCTTTTAACTCATGTTTTTTTGTGAAACTGAGAGCCGGAAGTGTTAAAACATATATATACTATAAACATTTATTTTAGGTTATGTTGACTTCGAGCAGGGCCACACATGAAGCCTTAACCTGATGTCTCTTCATTGCCAATGTCGCTTCAGCGTCGTAGATCTGTAATATTTTTGTAATATTTGGCCAGAAACAATTGTGGTTTGTGTATGTGTTTGAAGTTATGAGTTGTGCGTCACGTTTTAGTTTCATTTGTGATCATAACATATAATAATATTGGACTAGAATATCTGGAAATTTTTAGTTATTGTGAAATAGTGTTGTGAAAAATAGGGCTAAGCTGAAATCGCTTAGTTGGGTCTTCAAGGTATATCCAGAATTCACAAATTATCGGTTCTTTGTGTTACGTCATTGATTTTAAGTACAGCCGATGTTATACCGCATGAGTTTACGAGAGGTATGATATATCTATTTCCCGAAACAATGACACAATAATTATACACATTGTCTTCTGAACATACAGCTCCTATTACATCCAATCAAACGAGAATTGCATATGTTCTCCCCACTCACCTATTATCAGAAATACACATTGCAATTGTGCACTTCTTCTATTATGGAGGTATACATTGTGCATTCTATTAGTTGGTATTCTCGAAGATTTTATTGGCCTAGTTGCATTCAAAAGTCACAAGGTGAATACACCACTTTAGTTGTTCAACCCGTCGACGTTTCGGAATTTTTTAGACAATTTCCCATCACATTCCATCAATTTCCCATCCCATAATGCTGGAAAATATCAAGTTTTTTATGAAGTTTAATTAGAATTGGGTATTTTCTTTCTTAGTGTCCTGGAGGATCTTATAAGCGTGGCTAGCTACGTTACCCAAACAATTATTATTATTATTCAGGTTTTGTTTATCATAAGCCTGAAAAAATATAACTACAGCAATATCGATATGAAGAGTTAAATACTGCTGTGCAAAGCCAAAAGGCAGTATCTGCCCTCTTTGCAAGTAAGCAGATATTGCCTTTTGGCTTTTCAGAGCAGTATTATAATCCTATAGCATCGTACTAAGGATTACACACACAGCTTTCCCTTTACAGCAGACTTTGGTCAAGTCAGTTTTCAGGATTATTTTTTTACTGATGCTAACACGATATGCTAACCAGCTGTTGGTTTAATGCTGGGCCAACATCAGGGGCAGTGATCCAGCATTAAGTAAACATTTTGTCAACGCTTGGTGTTTGCTGAATACTCAGGCTGTAGTTTCTGCCGTCACGGCGCGTGTCACCAGATTACTGTGTGTTGTGACGGTCAAATCTGACCACACCATGACGTCTGCCCACCCACCTTCTTTTTCCTGCTTTCTTCTCCCCGTGACATGTGGTCACAAGATGCTTAAAACCTAATACCCCGGATGCGACTTTTTTTAAATGTTCAGCACATTATATGCCGGTTGAACACGTGCTACGTTATAATTATTGGATTGATGTAATCTATTTTAAAAACGTAACATTCAGGATGTTTTTGAATGTTCAAATATCATTCGACTGTTAAACACAAAAACAATTTTCTGGCTTATTGGATTAATGTTAATTACAGTGATCAATTTTGTTTAACGATGTAATAAATCGTCATCACTATTCTAATACTGCCTTGTAATAGCAATAACCATGGCAACGCAATTATGCAAAAAACTTGTAGTTTGCCTTTGCACGCAGGAAGTTAACATATTTGTTTAGTTAATAAAAATTATCCTATCATCTATCTGTTATTTTGCGCACAAACATATATGTGCTATCCAGCTTATCAACCACATAAATTATACATGTAAATGTATAGCTAGGTTAAAATACATTACATGATTATTGATAATCCATGAATTATAAAGGAGAGATAATGTCATGCGTGAGAAAATATTAAGTGCATGTTTGATGTTATATTAATCGTCTGTTTTTTTGTGTAGACAAGATGGCCAAGATAATGTCTGAAAGCATAGCTCAAGCCTCCAAATTATCACTTCTGTTTATCACCCCGATCCTGACTGCTCACTAATTAGAGGCTGATTACTTTAACCCTTTAACCGCCGGTGACGCATATATTCGGGTTTTCATTTTTTATAAGCACATTAAGTACCACATTTTAAATATGTTAAAGATCAAATGTGACATCAACGAGAAAGATTTGAAGAGTTGACCTCTATTTTGTCAAATCTGAATAATTTCCACTCACTTGAAGTTGTGGATCGCGTCAGCGAGACACAACTTCAAGTGGGTGAAAATTCAAATCGAATAATTTGACGGGTAAAGGGTTAATTAAATGTGTAATTTCTCACGACGTCTGACGTATGAATTCAATTCCATGGGGACACGTAATACAATACGATACAAATTGTAGTTTTTTTTTAGCTCAGCGTGAAATTATGTTTCTTGTCGGAATAACTGCTGGCATATTGCTGGGCTAGCGTCACATCAGAAATAGATAAGACTTATCTATTTCTGGTCACATACATGTACGATGTCTGGTGATTGTGGAAACGAATAATGCCATAGAACAAATTAAACAATAATTTTCAGCCACTTGAAGTTGTGGGTCGCAGTAGTGAGACACAACTTTAAATGGGTCGAAATTTAAATTATTTAATTTAGCGCTTAAAGGATTAAAGGGTATGTATTTACTGTTACCTGACGTTACATGGCATGCACATTAACATTTTTGTTGATGTCTTTATCATATAAAACATAACATCATGAAGCATATAAAAAAATTATAGTTTTCCCTTATACCACACAATATTGGTCAAAAAGATTCACGATAAATTACATGCTTGATTAAGACGGTGTGGCACACTGCCATAGCATTGTGATAATCATTTGTCCCAGCTGCTGTCGGTCGCGCGCGCTCAATCCCCGCTTGGTGCAGATACGTTTAAACCCTTTAACCGCCGGTGCCGCATATATTCGGGTTTTCATTTTTTATTAGCATATTAAGTACCACCTTTTAAACATGTAAAGATAAAATGTGACATCAATCAGCACTATTTGAAAACAGTTGACTTCCATCTTGTCAAATCTGAATAATTTTCACTCACTTGCAGTTGTGAATCGCGTCAGGGAGACACAACTTCAAGTGGGTAAAAATTCAGATTGAATAATTTGGTGGTTAAAGGGTTAAGATAAATATCAAGTTTCTCCCCTGTCAACGCTTGGACATTGGCGCTTTGACCTCACGTGCTTCACTGTCCTCGGGTGTAAATGAATCATCGGTATGACAGCAATGGCACTACATATGCGATAATCTCCGAGCGCCGAAATAGTTGAAGGGCTTTATGGTCCCAGGGGAGTTGACATGGCACATGAATAAACAGGTCCAGTGACCAGGGATAATATGTGCGAAGCGCAGAGAGCATTGTATGTGCGCTAAAGATATCAGCATATATGTTTTGTTATTTTGTATTCTGTTAACAATTATTTGAAATATTGCATTGAACAAGTTAAATGATTAAAGGATCTTACACGCACATTATCATCATAATCATTGCCATTAGTACATCTGCTATATGTTATTTATAATCGTTCCTCCCTTTTTCGGTTAATCATCCCTTTCTCCCATCGTTTTTATAGGGGTTCCGGAGACAAACGTATCAACGCAACAAGGTTATTTAAACGTATATTATTACTACTAGTATATTTTATCCATCGCAGATTTGAAATCTTTGTTAGACAAAATAGTAATGATAACACTATATATGCATGATAACTAAATACTATGTTACGCTGACTGGTTTGGTCTGGAACAAAACATGTTTATTTGCAGAGAAAGGGATATTAACAGAGAATTTTAAATATTATTGTCAACTATTAGGGCCTATGATGACGTTAGTAGTGATGATGACGAGGAACCCTAGCGAGGAACCCTTTCACCGCCTGTCCCGATTATATTCGGTCCTTTATTTTTTATTAGCAGATAAGGTATCAACTTTTAAACATGTTAATGATAAAACGCATCATCAATCAGCAAGATTTGAAAATATATAATTGACCCCCATTTTGTCAAATCTGAATAATTTTTACTCATAGGAAGTTGTGGATCGCGTCAGCGAGACACAACTTTAAGTGGGTGAAAATTATATTTAAATACTTTGGCGGTCAAAGGGTTGAGTGAATTTAAGCCCTTGAAATGATCTGACTTCAATAGGTAAGGGGGACAGTATCATGCCATCCCATTATAGTGTTTGATTCTGAAGTGATATGTCTAATTGTCTGGTTTTACGTGTAAACCACATGATGGCCTTGATAATGTGTGAAAGCTCAACTCACGTCCTCCAAATTATTACTTCTGTATACCACACCCTGATCCTCACTGTTCACTAATTACAGGCTGATTACTCTAATCAAATGGGTAATTTGAATTTACACGGCGAAGTCTCACAGGAGTAATGACAAATAATCTCAAAAACCTTAATTTAGCGCACGTGATGGTATTTATCAATAAATTAAAGCAATTTATTCTGATATCCGGTTACATGCCCAAATCTAGGTACCTTTAACATCGTTTTTGTTTAATAATATAAATGTATAAGTATTGATTGTAAAATCTTTCAGCGTGCATTTTTCTCTATTACTTATAATTATGTTATTACTTTGCGACGAATGTACAGTATTGGTTTAAACATATTTATTTAACGAGGATTACAACATAGTATTAAACTAATGAAAATGCTCTCCTCAAATGTACAGTATTGTCATTTAAACCTACATAATTTTGTACAGAAAAGTGTTCGGGTTCATTTATATGTCTTTGAGAATAATATAGTATGGTATGATGATAATAACTATTATGCTGGGATAATGTTGGCCAAGCGTCGCATTATAAGGGTGCTTGATTTTTACCTTTCTCATCATGTATTAGCACAGGGATTTCTGCAGTGGTGGAGAGTGTAACCTACTTCTGCGCCACCTATAGTGTCTACCCATCAGACTGTTGATGGCTGTGAGTAATTCGGTTCGGCTGTGGACGTATAGCTATATATTATATAGGAGCTATCTAATGTGTATAATGTCCTGTAATATACTGGCTATGGTGCGGTATAAAAAAATGTTCAAAAGTTTCGACAAAAGTTCAACTTCAGTCTTCTTCTGCAGACAGCGACATACTGTAACATCATTAACTCACACAATCACTTTAAATACGGCTTATTATAGTTCAATGAGCAAGTGATAGATATAAATGATGTTAACAGGTTAACCCTTTAACCGCCAAATTATTCAATATGAATTTTCTCCCACTTGAAGTTGTGTCTCGCTCAAGCGATCCACAACTTCAAGTGAGTGAAAATTATTCAGATTTGACAAAATGGAAGTCAATTGTTTTCAAATATTGCTGATTGATGTCACATTTTATATTTAACATGTTTAAGAGGTGGTACTTAATGTGCTAATAAAACATGAAAACCCGAATATATGCGACACCGGCGGTTAAAGGGGTTAAGTCACTGCGACATAGTAGGCCTTATCTCACATGTAATACTTGGGTCAAAGTGGTCAGAGCCTGATCTATTGTTTACTTCTGAACCTTAGTGAGATTCACCCGCACAGCTTATCTGTCTGATAATAAAGCCAGCAGTGTAATAAATAAACTCCAGATCTATTTATGTTTTGATAGCCGGCCGTGAGTGGCATGCATCGTTTCAAGCCTAGCAGTCAGAAATGATATTATTGTAGTAGACATGTATGCACTAATGACTAACAGCATTTATGGTTTGCAAAATTAAAACTATTATTACTTTATTAAACCTATATTTTGTTTGTTTGAAAACACAGACAGAGTAATTGTTTCAATTTTTATTAGGATCAATAAGTGAGCGATGATGCCACAGCCGACTAAAGCTCACATCACTGTAAATACCACCACAGAGCCATCTGGTGAATGAATTAAATATCACCAGGATCACATAATAATAACAACGCACTGTCACATTCTGATTAAATAAATTTAAACAGAAGATAAACTTTTTTAGGAAGATTTGACCAACAGCTAACATAAAAAACATTTGAAATGTCCATTATTGTTTATAAAGCTAATTATGTTATATCTTTTTTTTTCTTATT